>CM056583.1:33280619-33415619 GCA_029721435.1 Gymnothorax reevesii
TTCAATTGTATGTGAGTGAAGATTTTATCATGGTGCGGTTTAGCTGTATGACAGTGCTATTTGACTGTATCAGAGCGCAGCTTGTATGGTGAGCCCTTACCTCGGTATCTCTGTACTTTGTGTCTTTTAGGGGTTCCAGGGTTTGGGGTTCGGTGACGGGGGGTTTCAGATGTCGTTCGGAATCGGGGCTTTCCCATTCGGGATTTTTGCCACAGCGTTCAACATCAACGATGGGAGACCGCCACCAGGTAATGTCCTCCCGGGAATCGTCCCAGGAATTACGGAGAGGGCTGAGTCAGGTGATTAGCCAGCTGAGAGAGAGAGAGAGTGCCGCCTGACTGCAGCGGTTGGCAGATCTGGCGCAGGCAGCTAGGTAATGCAAATCTAGTGCAAACTAACCTGGAAATCCTCCCTCACTCTGGCTTGCAATGAAAATGTGGGGAGTGGCCGGCTTTAGAAAAGCCAAAATGACTGCTGTCGTGTCTCCGCAGGCTCTACACTGCAAATAATGTTTGCGTTACATGCCAGCATTGTGAGAATGAGCACACCAGTGTGTATTTAATCTTGAGTAGTCTGTAACTTATATGGGAGTAATGTGGATGTGTACAGGCCTGTTTAGATGACCCACTCAGACTAAATGTGATGTTGAATAGAGGTCCGCGGTACAAAATGCAGTTGAATTCAGTTCTCTGGGATTGCACTTGATCTCTGTCTGTAAAACTAGCTGTGCCTGGGTGAAGTGCGATTGCGACCAACGAGCAGCTAGTGAGGAAGTTTTATCAGTGATTTGTGGATAATCGTGTAGCACATGTAAAATATGAGTAGTGGGCTGTGCACTGCTTGTGACTAAAATGTGTTCCTCCACAGCTGTTCCCGGGACGCCCCAGCACATGGACGAGCAGTTCCTGTCCCGCCTCTTCCTGTTTGTGGCACTGGTCATCATGTTCTGGCTGCTCATCGCCTAGACGACCAAAACGCGGACAGACGCACGCACCGGCACGCAAGGAATATCTTTGCCTCTCCCAGGACAGCTGGGTGGGAAGATGATCATTATCAAGATGGGAGTGTTTCCTGTTCTCTCCCTCTTGCTCTCTTGTTTTTGTTAAATCGACTGATGCATGGAATGATGAAACATGACTGCGACTCAAGTGCCACTTTAAAAACAGCTACTAGCAGCCCTTCCCTTGGGGCCGGAGAGGCCTTTAGAGAACCGCATTGCGAGATGCAGAGTCGCCCGGCATGCAGATTTAGTGCCCGGTTGTTATGTTCCTCCAGAGGGCGCTCTCGCTGGGAAATGGAGCACGTTAGAAGGACGGAATGTTTCTTTTGATTCGGTTATTCTGGCCTCAAACCAATCACGCTTAATAGCCGCGACCTCTGGCTGAACCCTGATAGAATTGACATGGGGGCCTGAAAGCCAATCAGAGACCAGTTAATACCGTGTGTTGAGAAACCGATTATTGTTCCATTGCAGACCAGACTCACACTCTCACCCACTGGACCCGCGAAACTATTGCACCTTATTGAAAAGAATCTGTAATTTCACCAATAATCATAAACCATTTATGATTTGTGCATTATGTTAATGAAATTTATTTGAGTTTGCTATTTTTAAATTTTAATGCCAGCTAGACTAGCTGTATTTCTGGAGCTGCGCAGTCCATAAGTATTTGGACGATGGCAAACATTGCTGTACTTATAAGGTCACCAGTTAAGGATGTCAATTCCATCAAAACTGAATAATTGAGCTTTATACTTTAATTTTACTTTGCAGAAATATGGAGCCAAAATGGAAAAGAAAAATCTATTTAATTTTTCTGGCCTATTTTTTCGACTGCTCTGTGTGTGTCGGTCTGGGGGAGTCACGTGTACTGTTTTTCATTTTAATGAGGTTTGGGCTTAATTTAATATCTCTGGTCTGCAGGCAGGATATGGATGCGTTCTTTCATGTTGGAAGGGGGAGTTCTTTCAACTGAACCTATGCCAGATATGATTATATCACTCAGATAAAGCATTTTGTCAAAATGTTATTCTTCAGCTCCCAGCTTGTCAGGGTTATTGATACTTGGCCTCGGACTCCGATGGCATGGAGTATATGGTTATGCGTCTGTTCACTCTGCATAGATCACTGTTTTTCTTTGGTTTTGCTGCTCGACATTTCCTATTATATAATAGTTGTATCTCCATCATCTCGAGCGCAGCGCTGGATTTTGAAGATTTTTTCCCTTTTCGATAAAGGCTGCAATGCAGCAGGCTGGCCAGCAGAGGTCAGGTCAGTGTTTCCTCCATGAGCATAAATTTGCGAAGTACAGACATTTCTACTGGGGAATCATAGGCAGTCTGTATTGTAGTTTATAAATGATACAGCAATTTCATGACTATTTTCTGCTGTTTTTTGTGATGAGATGAACAGTATTTCCCCTTCTGTTACCTATGCAATATGTTAGTTTTTTCCCTCCTCAACTTTTGTTCGGTGGATTGTCCATATTACTGTGCTGCACAATTAAAATTTTTAAATTGGACACTGCTTATTTCAGTTGAATTGCAATCTGTGTATGCGGAGTAAACGAGTAGTACTGGTACAACGGTTATAAGCTGGAGGAGAAGGGGTTGCAAGTTCCCAGCGAAGTGGCAACCAGACGCAGTGCGACGGCAGCCGTGCGACTGAATGATTCTACTCTGGAGCAGAGACTCTTCACAGCCTGCTTGTAGTGGACCTGCGTTTCTCCAGACCATGAGCTCATCCAACCTGTGTCACTAATAATTTGTATTTCCTGTTTGAAGAACTGCATTAAAAGAAAATCTGGGTCACTGCAATGAATTGCTGGGAAGACTATACTGGGATATGCTCTAATTCTGAATTTTACACCTTGGCGACTTGGTGACTGAAATGAAAAATAAATTAGAGATGATATATTAACCTGTTTTCATTGTTGCTGGGGAGGTGGTGGGGGTTACGTTTGGTTATGTTTTGGGCCACTTGAAACTCGCTCTTTCACGTGAATATATTTCCTTTGGATGACTTCCTCTTCCTGTCTCACTCCAACTCAAATCGTGAAACCATAGAACAAGTCTGGGGTTTGCAGTTGAAGTTAGACGAAGTTATCAAGGCGGCGAACGCAGACACGGACTCCGGCAGAGCGATCGATCATGACTCCATAATCCTGTCTCCCAGAGCGAAGCTCACCATGTTCCACTCCCATCCTGATCTGAAAGTACCAGCTATCTGCAGATACATCCACATTCATCTGCAAAGCCCTTTAACACTGGATTTGGCACAAAAAAGACAGTCAAATTTATCTTGGATAATTATGCAACAAAGGAACATTTATTGTGCACCCCAATAAGGTAACAAAACATTCAACTCCGGGTGATGAGAACTGCGTGTAACACAAACAAACGTACATCGGTCTGTATGTGCGCATATGGCACTGTGGGTAGTGTTTTGTGCATATGTGTAGTGTTTTCATTCCTTAGGTGAGAGTGTGTGCACGCGCGCGCATGTGTGTGTGAGTGCATGCGTGAGATAGTCCCCTCTCACATGAACTCCTCCTCGAACATGATCTGCTGTATCCTGATCTTGGCCTGGCAGCGTTTCTGTGGGCTCAGCCTCTTCAGACTGGGGACCAGGCTGAGAAGGAAGAGTTCGTCCTCATCACTTAGCAGGTCTCCGTCATCCACCTGTTTCCTCTTCCTGTCCGAGCTCCTCGCCGCAGGGCCTGAGGGGGTGGGGCTGGGGGCGGAGCCTGGAGGGGGCAGGGTTATGGGGGTGAGCTGGGTCACCAGGGCGAGCTGTGTTAGCTGGGCCAGCGGAACCGTGCCCACGGACTTCATTTTAGGTGTCCTGTTACCTTCCACTTTGGCAGACAGGGTTAACTGACCCTTGTTGTCGCCCTTGTCGGAGGTCGTGCTGTAGTCCAGCCCCTCGTGCTGTTCTCCTTCCCTGCGCTGCCTATCCCTCACAAAGGGCTTCAGGAACTCCAGCGCCTGCTGGAAACGCCACTGCCTGTGAGGGGCATCGCCTGCCCTGGCGTGGGTTCGATCCACCTTCATCTCCTTTATGTAGCGGTCCCGCAGGTTCTTCCACTTCCTCTTCGCTTCGTCAGCTGGCCCCAAAACAGGAAACAGAATTAATAATAGAAACCTGAGATGGGTCAAATGGTCATAATTCAGAACTGCAGGAGGATTATATCATATAGTCACTACAGCAAGACAGTAGATATTCAGCAGTGAAACCATTGGCCTGCTCAGGGCCAGAATGATCATAAACTAATGATCACCAATTCAATCTGTACCTCAATGTGTTAATTTCCTTATCAATGTTTGATTAACTCAACATCAGAAATGGTCAATTCAGCAATAAGAATAATAGGTTTAGTGGCAAACAATTTTAATCATCCACATTGTATTTATGAAATTCTACACAGACAGGTGAAATCAATGGGTTATAATTGCTGTTATTCTGAGTGGAGATCAATATATAAATGAATTGTTCACAAAAATGCAAATGTGATTGAGCCAAATATGCCTCATATAACATTTCATGACAAATTACCAGCTTTTATCCTCAAACCGAATCAGATTAGTAGGCTGTAACAAAAGTGTATGATGAACCAAGGGGTCTTTCAAACATCTAAGGTCATTTGTTTTAGGTATCAAGAGATCCTGCCAGTCCCGCCCTCTCTGGAGAAAAGACTCAGAGGTGAGAGTGGTAAAGGCGGGACTTCAATGTTTCTCTTCGCCCTGCTTTGCGAGTAACACCGCGTCGCATCAGATTTTGCGCATGTTCTCTCAACATCACACCCAGCGCAAACACAACTGCCAACAAAAAACACCGCCGTCAAAGGACTGTGAAATAAAGTCAATGTCCAGAGAATAACCAATAAAATGCCCGACATTAAAGCGAATGTCATTCAAAATTATCTATCTGGTAGGAGCGCTCGGTAGTTAGCAAGTTAAAATCCCCATCACAGTCGATCATACTAACCGGACAACCCAACCACAGCGCCGATCTTCCTCCAGGCATCTGCTTTCCTGTCAATGTTTCTATATATTGGGAGGGTAGAATTATAAAGCTCTGGGCATTCGTAGACTGCAAGGATCAACCTCTCATCCATCTTTGAGAGAAAATAACTTTCCACTTTCCTCTGGTGCGACTGTTTGCGCGTCGCTACGTCACAAAGCGGCGCCTAAGAGGCTGTATTTTCTCTCTTCTGAGGGCACGTGCTGCCGCCCCTCTCCCTCCCACTGCGCTTTGCCGCGTCTAGGCAATCGTGCCGGCGATAGCTCCGGTCCCGGAGGGCTGGTCAGCTATCATCGTTTTTGTTCCAGCCATCTGCATTGATTTTAGTTTTCAGGCGAGTAGCATTAAAAATATGAAGTGGTTTAACCTCTGTAAATGGCCTCAGATGCCACAAGGTAAGAACAAAATCGTCAGAAGTAGTAGTGCCTTGCAATAATAATAATAATTTTTGTCATAGGATAACATTTCCAATGTAATGGAATTTTATTAAATTAAAATTCTGATTTTTTTGAGAAATTAAAATTTGTTCATGTCTTTTTTTCTCTGTGATTTAATGTAAATGTGTGTGCGTTCAAATGTTTGATTGCTACTGTATGAGATCCATAAATCTCACAAAAAGTATCAGCACCCCAACATTTTAAGCAATATTTTCAGAAAAAGTGAACTTATTTATCTTGACACATTACAACATTTAAATAGTTACTAGCACCTCCAATAAAACTGGTTGCAGGTCTTCTAAAGAATGTCAATAATTTTGTTGCAACTCTTAACCTCTTATACCAATGTATCTACCGCAAATAGTCTGTTTTTTGACATAGCACTGTTGTGTATCGAAGAACTTAATGAGTAGATACCACAGTTGTTCCAATGTCCAATATTTCTCCAGATATATTTGGCACTATGTGTCTTTAATGCAATACTTTAATGCGTGCTCTCCATCTTTCCATAAACTAAAAACTGTGTCCAAGTTTATAGGTGCCTTTCTTTCTTGGACTCTAAAGAACTGAACGTGTTGAAAACAGCGGAAGGAAAATTTCGACTCAGACAGGAGAGTGCCACGTTTGCCATTCAGCCATGACCTCAGCCAGCTCATCACGCACACTGGCTCTGCCTCCAATCTCACAAACTGTGCTAATTAGCATATAAAGGTGACATGAACAAAATACTGGAGGGGATTTGGACTGTCTTATCCATTTCCACCCCAAGTAATGCAAAATGTGTTGGCATACACGTAGCTATATTAACCCTCTCATGCATGAATTATGATAAACTCAGTCAGGAATTTTTTACTAATATGCAACAGTGCCCAAAATTGCAGGCATATATAGAGAAAAAACACTTTTGAACAGCTGTACACTGTAGTGACCTCCATGCATCAAAGGGTTAATAATAACTTTATGTGTTTTTATGCTTTTTTTAACTCATCTGTTTAGAATCGTGGCCTCATAAAGAAACAGCCATTGCACTTTCTGTGGAGTGGACAAATGCCCCCCCTTTCCGTTGCTTTCCCTCCTTGAATCCAGGGGGATTTTATGCCTTTGCACCTCAAATATGCTTTTTCAATGAGAAGAGCTGAGAGGATTACCTCATATTAATCCCCAGTAATGGATTTACCACCGTTTGAACCCACACAGACAAGATAAGCCTTGCGCCTTTGAAATTCACAAAGACAGGAGATAGCATCTCTTCAGCCTTAAAAACTATACGTCAACAATCTGCTGGCTATTAAATCACAGTGAATGGCACAAGGACATGTTTATTGTTATCGGTTTTCTCAACCCCTTTATCCGTAGAGCTTAAGATAGATTTTGAAAATCTATTAATTCTCTGATAAACTGTGGTATATTACCAGTATGAAATCAAAGGATTTGTTGAAGAAAAAATACAATCTGTAATGGTATTAGTTTGCAGTAGCCGTGCCTGAGCGTGAGAGAAGGTGAGAAGTCGAACAGAATGACTGCATTTTGTTGATAAGGCCCTTGTGTCTCAGGACTTACACAATTAAAGTCTCCAATACTTTCTCTACACTTCTATCCTTTTCTCTCTCACTTGATCTCTCTCTCCTTTCCTTCAGTTGGGTTTCCAAAGAAGTTCACTTTTTACATCTCCTGGTTCACTTTTCTCAATTCCCGCGTGAACCGAGGAATGAACAAGTGATTTTCAATGTAAGGGGGTTCCATGAGCATTCATGTTTCACCTTTGACCTTCATGTCACAGGTCACATGTAAATCAAAGAATGAACATGCTTGTTTTTTGCTGACGTGAACAGGAAAACTGCCTAGAGAACCAGGTGCGTCCAGTCATTGTAAGCACACTTGTGTTTCCTGATCTGTATGTACGCCTTCGGAAAGCAATTTACCATTGTTCACTACCAAAACTAGGTTTGGATTCGCAAAATGAATCCCATCCAATGTGAAAACTGGCCGATTATGTTGATGACTGAAACACTTAGTTTTTGCTGCATGGACAATGGTGTGACTGAACCCAATGTACGTCCGCAAATAAAGATCGAACACATGAAAAGACAAATGAGCTCAGTCTATGCGAACTTGGTGCAGACCATCGTCAAAATGAATCGAGACACATGAACAGTAAACTTCTATGGTAACCCAGCCTTACACACTTACGTATGTTTCTCCCTTGCTTGAGGACTTTTTGGCCCAAGCATGATCTTATTCTAAAGCCTGAATTCCAGAAGAATTAGGGTAACTTGTGACATGTGAATAAACAAGAGCCATCAGAAAATGGCCTATCCCCTGCCCTCCTTAGATTTTGAATTTCTAAAAATTCCAAAATAGCAAAAGGCAGTATTCCACTATACAGTTGATTGGCCTTCCACACATCCTAAATAATCCTGAAAAGTTTTATGATGATACATCATAGCTCAGAGAGTAGACGGGATGGTGAAATGTGATTGGCTGATGACGACCATGTTGTTTGCAAAGTAATCTTGTACAGACAGGTGTCCCATAGGACCCTTGACCAATATGAGGCATGCAAAATTTTAGGTTGATTGGGCAATCAGTTTTGGATTTATGATTTTTTGTTTGCTATAGTGCTGCCTATGGAAAGATTTACTAACAATTTGGTATGCATGAATCTAATGGCCTGTTGATGAGGGATCTCAAGTTTGGTGATGATTGGACATTGCATTCCAGAGTTAGAATTCTTGTTAGCAATCAAAGCCACACCCACAAAATGTATTCCCCAACTGCATCTAGATCTTTTAAAGTATAATCTTTTTGTATATAATATCAAAAGATCTTAGTCATAAGATGTGAATTGGTCGGACCACGCTGAAGGAGATAGAGTTCAAAGTTTCTACACAAAAATTCTATGATGGATAATGTAAACAAAAGGAAATGAACATAACCTGTATGCATAGATTTTAATAGACTGACAGAAACCAGAAAAAAAGAACCTTGCCTCTGATAACCATGGTTCAATTGTTACAGGCAAAAATGTAAAGTTTGTTGTCATAGCGCCCGCCTGTGGTCAATCCATTTAAATATTCAAAAATAGCAAAAGGCACCACTCCTGTACTTTGCTCGTCACTAGAAGAAAGTTTAGTGAAAAAATATTGAATAGTTCTTGAATTACGGTCTAGAAACAAAATGGTTACTGACACGCAGAGGGACAGACGGACAAACATGCTAAGAACTATATCCCCCTGTAATACATACCAGAGGAATAATAAAAACAGCAAGCAGTTAATATGACCACAAATTTGTGATTATCCCAGTATCAGCCTGTCCTGATGTTCAGCCTTTATAAGGCAGCAGTTACATCAGTGATACTGCTCACTGACACTTGAATATATACAACAGTGAAACTGTTAAGGTTTTACTGTATTGTCGGTCAGTATAAGCTATCTTAGATAATTGTGTCATTTTCATGACTGAAGTATCGGCAGTTTAGACACCAACGATCTGACTCCCTCTGATAAATTACATTTAGTAAATTCACAAGAGGAAATGTGTTTCTGTTCTCATCTTGTTTGGTGCCCGTCGTCAAAGAAACATTCCTATATACACAGACGCATACAATATTAAATATCTAATATATAATGCTGAAGATTCAGCACTTTGAAAGTGAAACTAATTTTCTCATGTGACTTGATACAATGAAAACAAATATAAATGGAAAGTTTGGCAAGCTTAATGAGAATAGGGAAGACACAATAAAGTTGATCAATTGAAACCGACATCAGTTAAGTAACATGAAAAATACTAAAAACGTTAGAAAGGAACATTTTAATTTTAATTGTTTCATATGTTTGTGCCGAAAAGGCACAATAAAAACATGCCTATTGAGAGCGCTCTATCCCACAGCAGGAGAAAGCTGCTTGTGAAACAGTAATTGTTTTCATCTTACAAATGACAGTGGACCAAAACCTAATCCGCCCCCTCAAACGAGCAACTGGCACGCGTCGATAAACCCAGCAAGTAAACCTGGCAAGCACCTTAAAATCGCCAGGGTTCATCCCCATGTCCAACCCTCTAATACCGAGCAATCTTTCCCTCTCTAAAACCACCACAATGAGGATCTTAGCACTTCTCTACCCTCATTTAGGGGAGCGAAATCTGATTTCCTTTTTGGAAAGCAATGAGGCAAGATTAGTCCAATCTCCCGTCTTCCCTGACCCCACCACAGAAACAGCCAGATTAGCTGGAATTTACTTTCAACCTCTTTATATTTTTTAGATTATAGGAGGATTTATTATTTTTTTCAATCTTCAGTTATAAGAGGTCCAGAGCGGGCTCTTTGTGTAAAAAACAGGATGTGGTCACAGAGCGCGGTTCGGCCTTGTGTTGGGCGAGAATGGTAAATGAATTCCTCGCCACGCTTGGTGGTGAATTCTCTTCTCATGCTGTCACGTTCAGCTGCAGGTAACACGGCATCATTGCGATCCAGTTTGGAGACATTTCTTGCGTGTGTGTGTGTGTGTGTGCGCGAGGCAGGACGGAGGAGACGATGACAGACCAGAGTCAGACAGAGAAGAGGAAGTTTTCCTTCAGTATTGAAAACATCCTGGGCAGGTTTTCGCCGACTGGGACAGAGAGGGAGGATGCTGAGGGGGATAGCCGTGCTGGAAAGCTCCCAGAGCCGTCCAAAGATGAGATGCCTTTGGAGGGTCTCCTCACAGCCCCGGCAGACACCCAGGACCCGCCCTGCATGTGCTGCTGTTACTGTCTGCGTTGTGGGGACCCTCTCAAGCCAGAGATCGCACCTCCACCCACGTCAGGTGAGCCCGGCTCTTCCACTTCGTCTTTCCCACTGTCTAGGTCTGAGTTACTATTTTCTCCATCTCCCTCACTATCAGTTTTCATCCATATTCTCCCTTTTTCTTGCTCATGTCCAGCTGTGTTCGCCTGCTTAGTTTCCTCTTGCCAAACTTTTTGAATTGTCCTTCCAATCTATCTCTCTCTTTCCGTTTACCTGCAGATTTTGCAATAAAATATGTCTCAGATCCAGAAACGTTTGACAGTAAATCTTTAGCAAACGAGGTGGTTTATTTATTGAGGAGGCTTATAATGTTAAAGTATATATAATTAACAACAATAATATAAATGAAGAAAAGAGATCTTTGAAAAAGAACTCGCTACTATGCATTATTTATTACCAACTAGTCGAAAATCTTACATTTTATTTCGCAATCAAATCTCTCAAACAGACTTTATAAACTGTCCAGCAGTCGGAGCTCGTATATTATGGGAGTTATTGTCCGGTTTAGAATATGTGTTCGGCCACCCCCTTCATTTATTTTTCAACGTCTGCTTTTCTTTTTTTGTCTTTCTTTTTTTTTTTTTTAGCCGGTCGGTATTTGTGGTGCTCTGGACTGTTCCCCGACTCGCCTGGACCAGGGGATACTCACACTAGCCAAACGGAAGAATTCCTGTATAACCAGATCCAGAGGCGAACGCGACGTCACCGCACCATCTTCACCGAGGAGCAGCTGCACGCGCTGGAGGAGCTGTTCCTCCAGAACCAGTACCCAGACGTCACAGCGCGAGAGCAGCTGGCGCTCCGCACTCATCTCCGCGAGGAAAGAGTGGAGGTAAAGATAAATTATTTGCCCCCGCAACTCCCCCCCATTTTCATTTTATACTAGTTTAATAAAAATAATACACTTTGTCCGTCGCTTTCTCCGTCAGGTATGGTTCAAGAATCGCCGAGCCAAGTGGAGACGGCAGAAGAGAATTGGACTTGGCGTGAGCGATTTGGGATGCTGGAAAGTCCTGGATAATGCAGAATGAGACCGGAAGACGAAAAGACTATTTATGTTACAATTTCCCTTGCAGAAAATTATAAATTAATTGTAATATTGTCCAGTGAAGGTTTCTCGAGACAAGCTGTCTTCACGAATTCCCCGTCCCCTTTTTTGGACTCGTCCAAGTTCCAAGTGTAATATCAGTTTCAGTTGCTCATATGTCACACTTTTAACGGGAGTTGTGTAATATTAATGTCTAGAAAGCATAACTTTCAACAAAACTGTTCAAATATCCATCGGGGTAAATGGCTTAGAATTCCAAAATTCTACGGTCATCTGTCAATGACTTCAAGTCCCACAAACACCTTGTTTTCCAGTTCTGGCGTGACTCTGTTAGCGGGTTTCCGAATATATTCATTTCGCGGTATTCTGCACCATTTGGGAACATTGATGACTGGATATGGAAAAAATGGGAACGATGTTGCGGGGTTAGGGAAAAAAGAGAAGAAGAAAAGGACCTGAAAATGAGGGGGAAATATTTGTTGTAGGGAGGAAGGCAGCTGCAAATGCTAATGAAGCAAATCATATTTTTAGTACTGCCCAAGCAGTAGCGCAATTTATTAAGGAGGAACTACTAGATGAGAGAGCAATCATGATGTAACAGGAAGGATTGGTGATTTTCAGAATGCCATATAAAGAAACACCAAAGCTGTGAAAATTAAAATATTTGAACAAACAAGGGGTAGCTTGTTTATCAATGTCGGAAAAAGCAACCATCAAGAAGTGATCCGTGGCGTTCCAATGTCAGTCAAGTCTGATGCTCTCTTGAACATGGAGGAAATGTGTGGAGCAAAGCGGTTGAAAACCTATCCGGAGAAGAAATGGTGCAAGAAGGGGTCTTTGTTACTCAAGTTCACCAGGAACTACTGGAAAGGGTGTTTTTAGACTATATTAGTTTTTTGGTGAAGGTATCTGAAAGGGCTCCACTTAGATGTTACTGGGGTCCGGACAACGGACAAATCACTGCAGTTAGTATAGGAGAGTTGCACAGGTGAAGAAAGTGTTGGAAAGATGGGTTTATAGAGGATAAATGTAGTTCGGCAAAAGTACATTTTCTCTATTGGGGAAATCATCAAATTAGTTCACTATAATGTGAGAGAACGAAAAATGAGAGAGAGATGGAAAAGACTGGGTTATGGGTAAAATGTGTTATGCAGAGGCAACTGATGAAAGAAAGGGAAACAATTGGGGAAGAGCAGCTATCAGACAGTAGAAAAGAGACCAAGGGAGATTTTGGAGACAATATTAGATAGATAGTAGAAGGGATTTGAGTTTTATTGCAATGGTAATTGGTTGTGCTAGTGAGATTGAAAGTAAAAGAAATTCAAGATAGTGGTGAATGCAGCGAGAGAGATTTTTGGATCAGATGTCGAGGGTAGTGATATACTGGGAATTTGGTGAAAGGTTTCAGTGGAGGTCATATTTTGGAAAAATAAAATTTGGAGAAAAGAGTGGTTTTATAAATGAGGGTGGTTATAGACAGGTTTGTAACTTCACGCATATTGGGCAAATGCACCCAGTAGGTGGCGGTATATGCACGTAGAGTTAAAATAGGCGACACCAAAAAAGAAGAACCTCGATCCTGAGACAGGAAGGACAGGAGCAGCAGTATTTATCCCAAAATATGAGGTAGTAATTAAGAAAAGAACATGTAATAAATTGTCCGTGTATACAGCTGAGCTTATAGCAATATTAACAGCTCTGCAATGGCTGGAAAGGAATAACGAAAAGAACTCTGTTATAGCTTCTGACAGCTTGGCAGCCCTGGCAAGCATCAAAACACTTAAATCAAGCAGACTAGACTAAATTTTTCAAATCCATAATATTACATACAGAATGCACAGACAAGATATGACTGTCTGCTTTGTATGGGTTCCAGCTCATGTAGGGGTAGAGGGAAATGAAGGTGGAGACAAATTGGCCAAGCAGTCACTCAAATTGCAAACAATTGACCTGGAAATTCCTTTGTCTAAAAATGAGAGTAAAAAGATAATCAGAGAACAAATGGAGAAAATATGGCAGGAATACTGGGATATGCAGGACACAGGAAGACATCTTTATAACATCCAGAGACAGGTTAGGAGGAGTAGAAATATTGTCAGGAATCGGAGAGAGGAGGCAGTCATCACTCGACTTAGAAAAGGACATACAGGGCTCAATTCATCACTTCAAAAAATAGGGAAACACGCAACAGGGAAATGCTTAAAGTGTGAGGAGGTAGACTCTGTCCAACATGTGCTGATAGAATGTAGGGGTTATGAGGAAGAAAGGAAGACATTGATATCAGCATTAGAAAAAGCAAAACTGAGTGTCAGTCTGAGGAGTATCTTAGGAGATTCAGGACAGCTAGTGATCAGAGAATTAGTTGAATATTTAAAGAAGACCAGACTAATGGAAAGAATATAGTATAGTATAGTAAGTTTTGTGTTGGTTTTTTTTAAGGTATTTAATTTAATGTTATTTAGATTCGGCAAATCTCCTGATCCACACTCCAGTCCGGTTGGTGGCGGTAATGCGCCAAAATGATGTCCTCAAACAATTGAATTCAAAAGAAGAAGAACCTCGCTGTCCGTCTTACGTCACTGTTCGATGTGTTTACGTTGAGTGTCAGGAGGCATCATTGCTACAGGCTGAGAACATCCATTTACTCGGTGTCTGAGTGTTTGCAGTGGTTACAGTTTGATATAGGGAAAGCTTTACTTTCTTTTGTGGACAATAATTGACACTTGTGGATATTTTCATTCTTAACTGTCGCCGTGGAGTAGCAGACACTCAATGTCAGCTAGCTAGCTAACTAGGTTGGCTGTTTCTCCAGCGTGGCCTAAACATCGCAACAATGCAAGATAGTAAGGATACCTCAGCCGTGTCTGGTCCCCTTGTAACAGTCGGTAACACTGCTTTGGAGGTACACAAGCCAGTAAATGAAGATATTAAAGCAACAAAAAGGAAGATCCTCGACGAAGAAACATATATTGAGGTAAGTTACGTTGGCTAACGTGTTAACGAATAGCTTCCCCTGCTCCTGATATCAAACATAGCAGCTAGCGCACGTCTCTTGCGCTTGATGGGAAGGAATTATTTTCGACAGAACACTCACGAGTGGAGAGTAATGTATAAATAAGAAGAGGGTGTATCTGCTCACCTTGTGTATTTCTTTGCTGGTGCTGCGATCCAAAAATGACATCAGTTCAGAGGAAGGAAGATTGCGCAACTCTGCCAGTTAACTTAATAAACAATGCACCTACTTATCTATGAACAGGTCAAAAGACCTTCATCATTGTGTTGAAACGTTCATGATGAAGTTGGTGCGTTATTTGTAAAATTGGCGGGGTTACCATGTGTTTTTTTTTTTTTTGTTAAATACATACAGAACTGCCATTGTCAGGATCTGATTACTTTCAAAGCTCTTGCTAGCGCTAGGATGCGACTCATTAAGCATCTTACTCAATGTTTCTTTAATCTCCCCTGGAGGACCACCTGTCCTGTCTGTTTAAGATCTTTCCCTGCTCCATCACAGGTGATTCTTCTTCTTATACTTCTTCTTTTCATAATGGGTGTTAAAAACTAGTTTTTGTTGTATATCGCCGCTCACTGGCCCTCATTTATCAAACGTACGTACACAAAAAAAAAAGAAAAGGGGGGGTGCGCCAAATCTCCCGCAGGAATCGGCATTTATCAGTCTGAATATGAGCGAACGGCACGCAAAAATCTCACGCCAGGTCTGACTAGGCGTAACCAGCGTACAACATGCAGGAAGGAGTGCAGCTGTCAAAATTATGAACAAACCATATGCAGCGATGCGGACGTCATTCTGTTGTGTTCCCATTGGTAAAATAAAAAAACTAGGCTAAATAAATAAATGAACAAATAAGACACGTGTGTTGAGAAAATAATTAAACCTATATTTTGAGACAACCTGCTTGTCAGGCCAGATTGCTGACATTTACAATCAATCTTTTTAAGCGCAATCCGCTTGCTAATAAAAGTACAATGAACAGTGATCTCTGCAGACTGTATTTTAACATAACATGTAGCTCTGATCCAGGGGGTGGGGACTCATCCGTGTCCCCACCGCCTCATATTCCCACAATGGAGGGGGAGCCTATCAGTGCTTCCCCGCGCTCCTCGAATGGTGACAGCTGGAGGTTTGAACCTGGCAGGCCTCCACCGGTCTGTGCACTGCTGCGCCTGAGCACAGCAACCCGTTTTTTGGGAGCGATCTTTAAATCAGACCACTTTTTTTATTTTTTTTTTGAACCTACATGTAAAGCATTTGGATTGTCAGTAATGTAGGCTATATAACATGAAATATCATGGATCTATAAATTGAATTAATTAATTAAATCAAACCCCTGCGCACTCCTGTTTTCCACCCCAACAGTGTTTACCGCAGCAGCAATAGTTTTCCAAACTGCAGCCTTCTGGGCTCCCTTGATGCCACTCTTAAGGCTTCCAAATAAAATAATTTTGTTTTTCTCCACCTCGGACATGATAATTTCTATTTCCTCCTCAGTGAAGTTGTTCTTTGCCGTCTTTCGAGAGTCCATGTCGTTAAGTGGGCAAGACTATGCCTCCCGAAGCATTAATTTATAGGGGCGTGTCATGTAAATTACGGTTGGTTTCAGCCACCAGATTTATCAACGCCACGCCTGTTCTACACCGAAATCAGCAACGTACACTTCGTTAATCAGTAATGACACCTGGGTATGATGATAGTTACACCAGAATCTACACCAGATCCTGCGCAAGTTTGATAAATGAGTGCCACTGTGTGGGAGTGTGCTACTCAGAAACCTCTGGCAGAATAGCACATAGGCCTCTACATAAACATACCCATATCGAAACTTTTAGTTATAAATTTTATATCCTCTTATGAAGCCCTCATTCCTTCAAAAATGAAATAAAAAACCTAGCAACTTCATTTTTCATCCCTTGTTCACCTAAAATTTCTTTGATACTGTCAAATTTTCCATATTTTGCAACCATCACTTGGAACATCTGCCTCTGTGATATATTTTCTACATGATACTAAAACATTTTCAACATTTTCTAAAACACCACACATTGAACAGACACCATCGCTTCTTCTTAGGATGTGCAGGGTCACATTTAATCGGTACTAATTAGGCCCTGGTGCTTGACCTAATCTGAATCTTGTATATCAAATCTCTTCCCTCCTATTAACACCTAAATGTCTTTTTCCTCCTGCATTTCCCTGTCTTTTATGGTAATGTTTTGCTTTATTTTCCTCATCCCATTCCTGCTGCCATCTACAGAGAATCTCAGTCCTAATTTTCCATTTTACTTCACCTTTACCCATAAGTATAGTAATTTTAATCACCTCCCTTAATGCACCTTTAGCAATTTGGTCCGCCTTTTCATTCCCTTGTAGTCTAATATGCGCAGGAATCCAGCAGAAGTCCTCAATGAGGCCTGGCCTTTGGATATTGAGAATTACAGTTCGCACCTCAATGACTACAAAACCCAAAACCAGTGAAGTTGGCACGTTGTGTAAATCATAAATAAAAACAGAATACAATGATTTGCAAATCCTTTTCAACCTATATTCAATTGAATACACTGCAAAGACAAGTTACTTAATGTTCGAACAGGCAAACTTTGTAATTTTTTGCAAATATTAGCTCATTTTGGAATTTGATGCCTGCAACATGTTTCAAAAAAGCTGCCACAAGTGGCAAAAAAGACTGAGAGAGTTGAGGAATGCTCATCAAACACTTATTTGGAACATCCCACAGGTGAACAGGCTAATTGGGAACAGATGGGTGCCATGATTGGGCATAAAAGCAGCTTCCCTGAAATGCTCAGTCATTCACAAACAAGGATGGGGCGAGGGTCACCACTTAGTGAACAAATGCGTGAGCTGATTGTCGAACAGTTTAAAAACAACATTCCCCAACGAGCTATTGCAAGAAATTTAGGGATTTTATCATGATCATCTACGGTCCGTAATATCTTCAAAAGGTTCAGAGAATCTGGAGAAATCACTGCACGTAAGCGACAAGGCCGAAAACCAACATTGAATGCCCGTGACCTTCGATCCCTCAGGCGGTACTGCATCAAAAACAGACATCAGTGTGTAAAGGACATCACCACATGGGCTCATGAACACTTCAGAAAACCACCGTCAGTAACTACAGTTCGTCGCTACATCTGCAAGTGCAAGTTAAAACTCTACAATGCAAAGCGAAAGCCATTTATCAACAGCACCCAGAAACGCCGCCGGCTTCGCCGGGCCCAAGCTCATCCAAGATGGCCTGATGCAAAGTGAAAAAGTGTTCTGTGGTCTGACGAGTCCACATTTCAAATTGTTTTTGGAAACTGTGGACGTCGTGTCCTCCGGACCAAAGAGGAAAAGAACCTTTGTTATAGGCCAAAGTTCAAAAGCCAGCATCTGTGATGGTATGGGGGTGTATTGGTGCCCAAGGCATGGGCAACTTACACATATGTGAAGGCACCATTAATAGTGAAAGGTACATACAGGTTTTGGAGCAACATATGTTGCCATCCAAGCAACGTCTTTTTCATGGCGCCCCTGCTTATTTCAGCAAAAGAATGCCAAGCCACATTCTGCACATGTTACAACAGCATGGCTCCGTAGTAAAAGAGTGCGGGTACTAGACTGGCCTGCCTGTAGTCCAGACCTGTCTCCCATTGAAAATGTGTGGCGCATTATGAAGCGTAAAATACGACAACGCAGACCCCGGACTGTTGAACAACTTAAGCTGTACATCAAACAAGAATGGGAAAGAGTTCCGCCTGAAAAGCTTCAAAAATTGGTCTCCTCAGTTCCCAAACATTTACTGAGTGTCGTTATAAGGAAAGGCGATGTAACACAGTGGTAAAAAGGTCCCTGTGTCAACTTTTTTGCAATGTGTTGCTGCCTTTAAATTCTAAGTTAATGATTATTTGCAAAAAAAAAAGTTTCTCAGTTTGAACATTAAACATCTTGTCTTTGCAGTGTATTCAATTGAATATAAGTTGAAAAGGATTTGCAAATCATTGTATTCTGTTTTTATCTACGATTTTCATAACGTGCTAACTTCACTGGTTTGGGATTTGCAAATCCGCCCTTACAGACTGGCCCGAGCACAAACTTTGTAATGAGGAGATTGAGTCAGAGCATACAACTGTTCTTCACGGTTTTTTTTCCCTTAATCCATTGTAAAGCAGTTATTAAGCCGACCATTTCCATAGATTATTGCTAATTCTATATCCTAGTTTATATCCCTATTCCACATTTTCCTGTTTGTAACTCCTTGGATCCATCTGTATACATTTTCAGATCCATAATAATTGGTGTCAATATTTTCATGGCTAAGATCAGCAAAATATTCAATATCATTTATTTAGCTTTTTTCTCTAGAAATACATTTATATCAGGGGAGGGTAGCAACCAAGGTGGTATCCTGCTCAAAACCACTATATTCCATTTCCTCAGGTCCATACTGTTTAATCCAGTTACCAATTTTTACCAAATGTTCAATGAAGGTTTGGGAGCTTTAATCCAGTGTGCAAATTTTTTTACTTTCTTTGCATCTTTCCTGTATTCCCAGCAGTTATTCAGTGTATCTGTGGCAGGGTTGCCTGCGCTCCCCTTTAATCTGAACCAATATGCTAATGACAGTTTTGTTCGCCTGAGATGCAGCGGCGTTTCCCCAGCCTTTATCAGTAATGCGCTTGTTGGTGTGGTTTTTACTGCTCCGATCGCTAGTCTAATTGCTTTATATTGACTTCTGTCTAGTTTTACCGAAGAAGATATGCATCCTGAACCATATAAAAAAACAACCAGAATCAAAAGAAGATCTAATTAAGGCTTTATAAACATCCATCAATGACTGTCTGTCTGCTCCCTATTCTTGTCCTGTTATCATCCTCATCAAATTCAACACTTTTTTTACTTTTGGTTTCAATATGCTCAATATGGCATTTCCAGGAAAGCTTTGTCTCAAACCAAATACCAAGGTATTTGAATCACAGGTGATTCAAATGAACACAACGTTATCAGCCAACTTTAGACGGTCAATAACGAGCTGATCATTTGAATCACCTGTGCTTGTGCAGGGAGAGATCTGAAACATGCCGGACAGGCGGTCCTCCAGGAGAGGTTTGGGAAACACTGAATTCTAACCCATCACAATGCAAATCGGTTATCGTGCCGATTGTTTGTAACCTGTTAACCCATGGCCTTGATTGCCATTAAAAATTGGAATATTTTGCCAGAGACTCTCTTTTTGAGTGATGAGTACATGGCTGTTTATGCTTATGACAGGTTTGGAAGTTAGGTTTGATATCAATTTTTAGACTTTTTCTCGACTGCGGAAGTTCATGCGGACTCAAAACCTTGCACCACTCGAAGCTTGAAGCGGGATTTGATCGTTCCCTGCTCTCAAGTTCTAAGTTATTTACGCCGTGCTTTTCGTGGAAATGATCGTGCGCCTAGTTTTTGGTCGTACGTTCGCTTCAAAAAGCAGTTTTTATGAAGATATTTCTGTGCTGGCAGGGCAACAAACAAAAAGCGCTGATTTTATAACACATTTATGTGGCTTATTACGCTTGAAATCTGTACATCCTTGTGAAGAAATGCAGAGAAAAGATTGAATTTAAAGTACTTTGTATTATTTTTTTCATATAATATGACCACATAATTGTGAGTGCCTGCCAGTGTCATGCCCAGTGGTATGTACAGTGACTTTCCTTATCTGTTTCCCGCTCCTCTGAAGCTGAATAAAAAATGTATCTCGTACTCTGCCCTTTGTTCCGACACTACTTCTGTAATGAACCGTCTCATTCATTATTATCCCCCGCCAACACGAAGTGGGAGGGGGATATAGGTTTGACCTCCGTCCGTCCGTCCGTCCGTCCGTGCGTCCGTCCGAGATAAAGGGGACAGCTTTACTCAGAAACTACTACAGATACAGTAACCAAATTTGGTGTGTAGCTTCAGACCATAAAGGCCTTCATCGAGTTCGAAAATGAGAAGCGCACGATCGGCGGGGGATGTTGTAGGCTATGTCGACTTGTTATTAACTGTTTACACTGCAATTTTACAGCAATCCAATTTTCATCCTTTTGGCTCCTGACGTCACCCCAATAGATCTGAAATGAAACAATCAAAATATTCATTAACTGAATACTTTCAGCTTTAAGTGATGTGTTTTGCTAAACATATTGTATCTTCATACAATAGCTTATTACGATAGTATAGTTCAAACTATGCAGGAATCAGATGCATTTTTCAGGCCCTCCCTACGCCCAATTTTATAGGCGCAAAAGTAATTGGACACATTTTAAACATGAATTCAAATGTTATTTCCAATACTTGGTTGCAAATTTTTAGTATTCAATTACTGACTGAACTCAGGAACCCCTGAGCCACTTGGTGTCTTCCCAGGTGATGCTCTGAAAAGCCCTCACTGAGGCTGACTTCGTTTCCTACTTGTTCCTGGGGTGTTTTGTTTTCAGCGCGTGAGCTGTATGCCTAGTTGGTCTTGGGTGAGGTTTTTGACTGAGCACCAGAAGAGAAAGCCTATTCTTTACCTGAACTTTTTAGGCAGTTATGGGCTACTGTCCAGCTGCTTTTTTAAGCTCCCTCCGAGTGAGTCTTGAAGCATTTGGGTCAATCTGGGGAGGCAAAATAAAATAACCCTATACAATTACACATTAATCTTGCTGCCTTGGTCAACAGTCACATCATTAATTAATACGAGGGAGTCATTTCCGCTGGCAGCCGTATGTCCATGCCATAACACCACCTACACCATGTTTCACCCATGAGGTGGTATGTTTTGGATCAGATATTCTTCTTCATAGTATTCTCACTCCATCATTCTGGTACAAGTTGATCTTTGTCTCATTTGTCCATAAGATGTTGTGCCAGTATACTACAGACTTTCAAATTTTTTCTGCAAACTCTAATCTGGTCTTTCTGATTCTGAGGCTTGCTTGCACGTTACACATTTTGTTAAACCCTCTGTATTTATTCGGATTAAGTCTTCTCTTGATAGTTGACTTTAGCACAGATATGCCTACCTCCTGGACGATTTTTGTCCCCCACCGCGCGAAGCGGTGGGACATTGTATTCACGATCGTCCATCCGTACGTACGTACGTCCCGAATCCTTGTCAGCGAGATATCTCAAGAACGAATTGACGGAGTTCCTTCAAATTTTATGTCAATATGTATTAGGGTGCTGCCCTGGCGCCAGTCGATTTTGGTGAACTTCGCGTCCCTCTCAAGGTTACACCGAGACGCTGTTCATTGTGACACGATTTGCCATTTCCTGGCGGGGGAGTAAGACACGTTAGTGGCAAATACTTGTTTTAAATTAATCTCATCAACAATTTTGAAGGTGTTTGTCTTCACTAGGGAAATAATCAGGCCTATATGGTTATCAATAACATTTGTTACCCATGGGCTTCCAGGACTTTTGTTCACCAATCAATTGATTTTTTTTCTTAGAATTGATCTAGAATGGATTAATGTTTTTGCTCTCTTTGAGATTGTTTTAAGTTTTCAGCATGATTATTGATTGCTTTGCTGGCAGCGACAGCTCTTCAGAGTTTAAATTGGGAGGTAATGGCAACAAATTGAAAATTCAAATGTGGGGCTTGAAGAAAACTTGAAGGCCCCTGATATACATGATTATAAACAAAATAATGAGGAAGGAAAACACACCTCTTCATGGAACATCTGAGCACCCAATTGTCCAAGTACTTTAGGTTCCTCCAAAAGTTGGAGAGCACATTTAAAAAAGCGCTGTAATTTTTACACAGTTCACAAGATTTGATGTAAATTCCCTCGAAATACAAAGTCTGCACCTTGAGCTGATATTCATTTTTATATCCCCGGTCAATGGGGCAAGGATACTATGGATGACTGATCGTCCGCCACATCCATAGAGATTTTCTTGTGATTGCTCTACTGGCTACAGGTTTCAACTGATTTATTTCATTTTATTTGGCGTTGGCCTTGTGTGTGGTAAGGTTATGAAGCCTATCCAATGCGGGAGTGATTGATTGCTTTTGGGGGTCTGGGGATTCACGTGGACCAGTAGGTGACATACTGTCAAGTTTAATTTTACCTCAGATAAAAATGACAAAAACATTGTCAAGGACCAAATATCTATGGGTCTGACTGTATAACAAGCAGTTACGGCCTTCTTGATCATCTTGCTATTGTGATTGACATCGTTTACACTCCTCATTTCATGCGGCTTCAGTCTTTATAATATCCCTTATCAGTGCATCTTCCCTTGACCCATACAAATCTGATTTGTAGTTTCTGGTGGGTCATTCCATGTAAAATCAACCAATAGCAGAAAAGTTGATGTCTCAGAATTTCTTCAAATTTTAACCAGTTGTGAAGTGACCATATTTGAGAACATTGCAAATTTTCTGAGGGTTCTGATGTAAATTGTGACCCTCAGCCCATAAATATGAGAGGGGAGTGCATGCCCAAAATCACACCCCTTATCCTGAACAGGTTTTCAAATGCCTATAACTGGAAAGATATACAACTTAGATGACTGAAATTTGGTAATCCCACAGATATTTTTGTAAAGAATACCTGGCCAAAATTTGGCAGATTTTGATCAAATAAATATGGTTATTTTGACTGGAAAAATGGAAAAAAAGGCATTTTCACTTTTTTCGAGAACGATTTTGTTGGTCTCTTTTGGCCTGTTATTTTACCTACATAGTTCAAATTGCTGCCATATATTGTCAGACATCCTGACTACCACTCTGTTGTTCATGGAGCAAGTAACTATCATACTTTGTCTATTATTGACCCTTCAAATTTAGAATTTTGCCATTTTTGCTCAATTTCGGAGGCAAAAATGAAGACGTGGGACAGGTCCGAGGATCACCAAATTTGGCCTGTACACAGATCTTAAGTGTCGAAACAACATATTAAAATTCTAGGATGGTTTTCTGTCCAATTCAGATTTTATTGCAAGTTGTAAATGGAGGTTTTTTTTTTCAATAATCAGATTTGCAATATCTATCATTTTATGGACTTTTCATACATTTCAAGCCCCTGTCAACCACAGTTGACTGCAAAGAATGTCCTGAATGGGATTTGCTACCCTGGCAGGGCTTCTACCATTATCATACTGATATTAGGCCATTATGTCTCCATTGCAACACCATACAGTTTTGCACTTCTTGAAATAGCTGCTGACATCAGCACTAATCCACTGTGCAGAGTCTGTTGAGGAAGTAACGCCATCAACATTCCAATCTGCCAAAAAAGCGCTCTGCACACATTCTGGCTGAACTCATTCTGACTGTGCAACCACTATTCCCCTTATCCTTCACTGTATAGTTGGTATAAATCTATGGTAAGAGCTGGTATGTGGCATCACTGCAGAAACGCTTCAGTATGTTCTGTCCGTTCAGCCAAAGCCAGTAGAATTGAGCTTGACCTGTTCTCCTCTCGTTCCTCTCAGAATTTGGAGAAGATCATTCAGAGGGATTTCTTCCCGGACGTGACCAAGCTCAGAGCGCAGAGGGACTACCTGGAGGCGGAGGAGAATGGAGACCTGGAGAAGATGCGGGAAATCGCCATCAAATATGGCTCCTCCCTCAACAAGTCCACCCCCCGCACCAGCGTGCCCTGTAAGCACCGGGGCCTCTTGCGCATTATCAGTGGCACTAAGCACCACAGGTGCAGCGGAATCTGTTGTTTTTTTATTATCTCGGTGAAGCGGTTTCGTCAATGTTATGGAATCGTCATTGTGACAGCTGCGGCTGCAGATCCTTTGTGTTAACTCGATGGCTCAAAGACTGTCTATAGATCCTTTCCAAATTTTATACGCTTTAAGATCTTCTCAGGACAAAGAAATGGATTGATTTTGGCCTTTGTATTATTCATAATTATGAATTTATTACCTCATGAAAAATGGTTTTGGGTATTTTTGCATTACATGTAATAATGTGATGTATTTTTCATTATAAATAAGTAAATATAGGCAGTCTGACCGTATTCGAGATTTGGTTCACTTTAGAATAATTTAATTAAAACCCTCACTGACCATATGAAAAATATTTAATTGTATTTTTCATTATTAATGATTACACATGGGCAGTCTGAGCATGTCTAAGATAAAAATGGGTTCAGTTTGTAATAGTCCATTAAATTAAAATGGTTAATTTTATTAAACGAACTCCGAAATAAATAGTTAAGCATATTTCCCATTATTCACAAGTTCATATGGGCTTTTTGAGGATATTTAAAGTTGGGTTCAGTTTATAATAATTTAAAGGAGTACTGCAATGTTTGGACAAAGCGGTCATCTAGTGGTAGTACTCTTGTCATGCATGCTGTCTGGGGCAATGCTATAGCTAGGCTTCCTTTTAGGGGGGCTTTCACTTGGGGACTTTTGCAGATATACCCTTTGTTGTTGGGGCCAACAGCGTAGGCCTTGCTTGGCCACCCAGAGAATGTGTTGATATCTTTTATTTTTTGGAATTACTGTTAGATCATTTTTACAAGGTGCTTAATGAAACGGCTGACACTATAGCTGATTTATTCTTTGCAGTTGTGTTGATTTTGTGATGCAGTCTGTGGGCCTGCTCTGTGTGTGTGTGTTCTAGATGTGACTCCAGCAACCTTTGAAACCCCTGAGGGTCGCCCAGGGTCTCCTGCTTCCATGCAGGGGAAGCCAAGACTGAGGACCGGGGATGAAGGTAGTTAATTCAGTATCACACATGCACTCTCATTCAGAATCATATCTGCGCGCACACACTCAGAATTCCGCATGCACACTCGCTCAGACTCGCGCATGCACTTTCGCTCAGAATCGCAGATGCATTCTCGCTCAGAATTGCCCATGCACTCTCACTCACAATTCCACATACACTGTTACTCAGAATTAAGAATGCACTCTCACTCAGAAAACTCAGAATTGCATATGCGCACTCGCTCAGAATTGTGCATGCACTCCTACTCTGAATTACATATGCACTTGCACTCAGAATTGCGGATGCACACTAGCTCAGAATTGCGGATGCACACTAGCTCAGAATTGCGCATGCACACTAGCTCAGAATTGCGCGTGCACACTAGCTCAGAATTGCGCGTGCACACTAGCTCAGAATTGCGCGTGCACACTAGCTCAGAATTGCGCGTGCACACTAGCTCAGAATTGCGCGTGCACACTCGCTCAGAATTGCGCGTGCACTCCCGCTCAGAATTGCGCATGTACTCCCGCTCATTATTGCGCATGTACTCTCACTCAGAATTGCGCATGCACTCCCGCTCAACATTGCGCATGTACTCCCGCTCAGAATTGCGCATGTACTCGTGCTTAGAATTACGCATGCAATCGTTCTCAGAATTACTCATGCACTCTCGCTCAGAATTACGCATGCCCTCTTACTCTGGATTATATTTGCACTTTCAGTCGGAATTGCGCGTGTACATTCGCTCAGGACTGGGCATGCTCTCTCGCTCAAAATTGCGCATGTATTGTCTCTCAGAATTGCACATGCACTCTCGCTGAGAATTGTGCATGGATTCTCGCTCAGAATTGCACTTGCGCAGAAATGTGCATGCACTTCTACTCTGAATTCCTCATGCACTCTCGCTCAGAGTTCCGCATGCACTCTCGCTCAGAATTCCGCATGCACTCTCGCTCAGAATTCCGTATGCACTTTCGCTCAGAATTGCGCATGCTCTCTCGCTCAAAATTGCGCATGTACTCTCTCTCAGAATTGCACATGCACTCTTGCTTAGAATTGTGCATGCAGTCTCGCTCAGAATTGCACTTGCGCACTCGCGCAGAATTGTCCATGCACTTCTACTCTGAATTCCGCATGCGCTGTCACTCAGAATTCCTCATGCGCTCTCGCTCAGAATTCCGCATGCACTCTCGCTCAAAATTCCACATGCACTCTCGTCAGAATTACGTATGCACTTTCGCTCAGAATTGCGCATGCACTCTCACTCAGAATTGCGCATGCACTTTCTCAGAATTGCGAATGCGTTCTCGCTCAGAATTGCGAATGCAATCTTGCTCAGAATGCCGCATGCACTCTCGCTCAGAATCGCGCATGCACATGTCCGGGTATCCTCTGCCCTTGCTCTGAACTTGCAAAGATTCAACCAATGAGTTATAAGAACCAGTGGCTGACAGGCGCAAGCTTCGGAGTAGAGCCGTGAACTGTCTTCGCTCTTCTGAGTTGGTCACGCAAGTGGTCACATACAAGCAAGCCTTGTAAATAGTTCACCAATTGGGCATTCCAGATTCGGATGGGATTGGAGATGCCAAATTTAAAAAAAAAAAAAAAAAAAAGAATCGCACATGCACTTGGTCTCCGAATTATGCATGCATTTTTACCCTGAATTAGATATGCACTCTCGCTCAGAATTACGAATGCACCCTCATGCAAAATTTTCCATGCACGCTCACTCAAAATCACACATGCTCACTAACTCGGAAGTGCACATGCACTCTCACTCAGAATTTTGCCTGCACTCTCTGAAGAGCTGAACTCTGTCCTGATCTGGTAATTTCCAGGGATGGGAGCTCAGCATTGATTTGACGATTACAAAGATGTGAGCTTAGCAGTGATAGGTTAATTTCCGTTTTCTGCAGTCAAAGGGGAGGACGATGAAGAGAAGCCTCTCCCCAGTCTGGATAATTTCCTGGCAAAAACCACCAGCGAGGACAACGCTTCCTTTGAGCAGATCATGGAGCTTGCTGCCGATAAAGAGAAGCTGAAACACGCGTGGCTGTATGAGGCAGAGACTGAGTACAATCAGGTACTGCAGACCAGCATTTTACCTGCACAAGTCATTTGATTGTTTGATTTAGGAGTTGAGTTCTTGTACGCATCACATTTTATTTAATTACACAAGTATTGTATCTCAGAGAGGTTCTACTGGCAACATAATGGATAAAAATAAATCTATGGATTAGCATCATGTGAAAACAAACGTGGTGCTCTGTCGTTGCAGCGGCACCAGGACCTCCTGGCCCTGCCCTCCTCAGAAACGCAGGCCCTGGAGTCTGTGAAGGCCGGAGTGGAGACATGGGAGTACAAGGCAAAGAACGCTCTGATGTACTACCCTGAGGGTGAGTGTACCCCTGTACTACCCTGAGGGTGAATGCAACCAGTGGCGACTGGTCATTAGGGCCACAGCCCCACCTGGTGTCACCAGAGAGGACTGCAGGCAAATTACATAATTAATTCTCAAGCATTATCTTATTATCTGCTAAAATGCATTGTCCATAAATTCAACATTTTGCTTAATTGCATAGACTTTGTGTTTGAGTTTAAGTTCATGTTTGTTGGTCTCTGTTTTGCTGCTTCAGACCGATCTTCTGATGAAAATCTCCGATCTTCATGTCCGCATTAATGGGGCTAGCCCCCCTTAAAGCCTGATTCATGCTTCTTGCAGTTGGCGTGGTTTCAGCAGTGTGGACGGCACGCACGGTCCCCAGGAACGTCGAGTCGTTTCATGCTTGATGCGGTCAAAGCGGCTCCAAGAACGGACCTGCTCTAGAGTTGCGCTACTTAATCTAATTTCTGTGACAAATACGTTCAAAATACGATAAATATGGAAACCTTGGGTTAAACAGAGTGCTGCATAGACATTTAATTTTGTCTCCCAAAGTTTTATTGACAGCATGAGCCAGGACAATGATGTAAATATTGCCGATACACTCGTTCCGCCAGCCTCTCCACTCCTCCCCTTCATTTTTTTCGTTCTTTCACAAACCGGTTGCGAAAGGTTCTCCATTTTATCTTAGACATGTCTGATGTAAATTTCCGATCTCCTTCCTTGTGTTGGAAGTCATATGTATTTTCAGCTGTTGGTATGTTCAGCTGGCCTTTCTTTAAAGCTTTCCATTTTTAATTTTAATCGGTGTACGTACTTAGGAGTCCTGAAGCTAGCCAATCATTGCAACGCGGTCTGTGCGACCCCGGCTGCGATGTTACAAAATCCTCCAGGTACACGGCTCGGCGTTCAGAGCCTCCGCGGACCCTCCGTGCTCTGTCGCTCTGGCCGCAATCGCGTCATTTCACCATGTGGGCCGTGCTGGCCGCGCCGACTGCAAAAAGCATGAAACGGGCTGTATTGTGCAAGCTAAAGTCTGTATATATGGCCCAATGGCCCAAAAATTTTAAAGGAGTCCCACCTTGGGACCCAGCCTCGATTGAAGGCCGTTGGGTGGCCTTTCAAGTGGGCCATATCTGAACGTGGGACTCCTTGGTTTTGGGGCCAGTGGGCCATGTATGAAGACATTAGTTGAAAACCCGACTCTACGGGATAGGGATCTTTGTACCGAGATTGTGGCAAATTTTAAAGGAGTCCCACCCTGGGACCCAGCCTCGATTGAAGGCCGTTGGGTGGCCTTTCAAATGGGCCATATTTGAAAGTGGGACCCCTCTTGGTTTTTGAGCCAGTGGGCCATGTCTGAAGACTTTAGCTTAAAACCTGACTCTACGGGGTAGGGATCTTTGTACCAAGATTGTGGCAAATTTTAAAGGAGTCCCACCCTGGGACCCAGCCTCGATTGAAGGCCGTTGGGTGGCCTTTTGAATGGGCCACATCTGAAAGTGGTATTCCTTTTGATTTTTGGGCCAGTGGGCCAGGTAGGCCTATACAAACTATAGTTTAAAACCTGACTCTACGGGGTAGGGGAATTTGGACCTGGATACTACTGCTAACTTTACGGAGTTGCGCGGCATTGACCCGCGTCGCTCGCGTTTTCTGAATCTACTGCTTACTGCCCAATTTACTGCCAACTTCACAGGCATGAAAACATCCCGCTTTCGCTGCGTGCCTTGTGGTTATCATTACTAGACCGGCTAGCCAGCTTACTTACTTTAAGTTACAGTCAGGATGTCCTCCACGCGAGTTAGGTAGGGTTAGTTATTAGCCAGCTAACTTAGCCGGCTTGCCATCAAAGTCATTAGCCAACTTGTACTCCAGAATTTCTTGCAAGGACGAACTTTTTTCAGCTATCATTTCTTCTACACGACACAAATCACTATTGACTATTGATTGTGGAGAGTGGCGACCTGACAGTTCTCCAAATATTAGCGATCAAACGTTGAACCTAAAATTACACTCTCATAACTACCTAGCCCGTTAGCTAAATTAAGCAACTCGCTAGAAAACGTAAGTAATGTTACAGCCGTCTCGCTAGCTAACATCAGATGATACATTATAGTTAATGCCGTTGTATAAGCATAGACTGTATAAATCAGTCATGGGTCCAAGTCCTTCGGAGTTTTCCAGCGATGCCGAATTTGGTTGGCACTCGGAAGTTAACACAAAACCAGGATCTCTCCGCTTTTCGCACACCTTAAAGATATTGTTGTTACGGTGCTTTCGCCCATCGATATATTCCAATATATTCATGTCTTTCATTATCTTAATGGATGCAGTCGTCTCCTCTTTGCTCCTAAAATGCAAATTCCTTGCGAATTGAACAGGCGCACACGTAGTTGAATATTCTTTTCGGGGCATATTCCGATTAAGGTGTATACATGAGCCAATATTCCGACTAAAACGGGCATATGCCAGGGGTCTTATTCAGAATATTCTGGATCAGAAAATGACCTTAATCGGGTTATTGCACGCGTTTACATGACAGGTACGCAATCGGAATATTCTTAAATTCCGATTAATACAGGAATATTTGTGTGACTCTTTTTTTTTTTTTGTTAAGCCAGCTTGTAGCTAGGTTTTTGGGCATGTCTTGGGCATGCCTCAGAGGGGAAAGTCCCAGAGAATTGAAAAAAGTCTGGAAGGTGGGAGGTGATTGGAAAAGTGTATAAAAGGAGAAAAATTGAGAGAGTAAACTAGTAGGAGAAATTGCAAGGAGAAATAGTGGAAGGACATATTTGACCAGACCTGTCACTCTATACAAGACATGTGAAGCTCGTTTTGTGGATTTTTGCCTGTGTTGGAACATTTTCCTGTCCCAGGACATCGCAACAAAGCAACCCCATTTCAATTACCAAGGGACTGTAACTATCTCATTTTTTTATATTTCAATCTTGGTCAGTCTTTGTTTTATTAAATCTGTTAAAGTCTTACTATTTTGTCTGTCATCCCTTGCTGTCCGACATGTCATAACAAATGGGGCCATAACTAATTGGGGCCGTAACAGTGTATATAGAACTGGAGAGGCTGCCGCAGCTTCCTTTTACCAGCGCTGTTGAAGAAACAAATATGGCCTCAAGTGCACCGCACTTCTCAATTTCCCATAGCAGGAATTTCTCAATTGCAGCCTATTTTCCGCCGAAATAAGGGGTCTTCCGAAAAGATTTCAACATATTTGTGATCGTAAATCATATAAGAATAAAACTTAATGCGCAATTTCACATGACACCGGTCGAGACGTCGAAAATATAATAACGTTTCTTAATGGGAAGCACAGCCCGAACTAGCCACTTGTCTAGCTGGTGTGTTAGGTAATCGAGTCGCTGTAGACGGCTGTGATGGCAAACTTAATCTGCTAATTTAGCTAGCCAGATAAACTTAGTTTAGCGCAATAAATTTACTTTATTATAATTAATATTTACCTTTGTTTAACCAGAAAGTCTAATTGAGATTTTTTTGCAAGAGAGACCTAGCCAAGGTGTTGCTTACAAAGGGTGATGGCCAGCTATCTCCCATGCCCATGTGGTCAGCCAAGTTGCTAACTACATATAGCATGAGCTATAGCGAATGATCTGGCGGAAACGTTCGTGTAACGTTAGTGGTGTTCATTCCGGATGAACTGTGCAAATAAAAGCATCCTAATCAGGCATCTGCCTATCTAGGGACTATTTAGTGAGCAAGCTGTGAGGGTTTTTTTTTTTTTGAACTATAACACAATCCTAGGTGAGGCAGTCGACCAAACTGGCCATAGCTTTCAATAGCCATAATTCCATCCACATGTTCTTCTGCGAATTAAGTTATATTGAATTAAAAATGCTTTATGAAAACGATGAAACTTGACTTGATTTTCAAGATCTCGTCATTGAGTTTATACGGTTGATCGGATTTTCTCTTGATCGGTAAAAGGCTTATGCGATTACTGCTGATGGAAACGTATTTGCCGAATAAATTGCTACTGCATCGTTACGGTGTTTTGATGCAGTCGTTGCCTGCTGATAATGATTCGCTATGTTGCTAATAGCTGGCACATAAGCACTATTACAACTTATCATCATTTGTTGGTAGACGCGATCCATTATTGAAAACTAGTTAATTTTGTTGGCTACCACACTGCTTCTGTTCACTCGAAGGTTCTGCGATTCAGTGCGATAATAAATGGAAACAGCTTAAAATGTCAGAAATCTATTCGATACACCGATTTGATAGCATAGTCGCAAGTGACGTAATTACGCACAAGTTTTTATTCAATTTAATTCTGTTAAATGGAAACGCATTTTCACCGCCTCAATTCGCATGAATATTTTTGGGGAATTTAATATAATTCGATTGGCAAATGGGTGGAAATATAGCTAATGATTGCCAGCGAAGATAGCGTTTCTGCATAGCCTACGGCTCGGCTGTCTGTTCCGTTTTACATGTTCTTGTGTGCTATTTACCAATTCTATGCGAGTGACCAATCAGAGTCAGATGCAAGTCATACTGATCTACCAATGTATTAAGCGTTGAAACAACCTCTTAACTTTGCTCTCATTAAGTGTCAAGCAAAATTGCGCCTCGATTCATTTTTTTTATTATGTAATCTAGTCCTACGCAGGGAGGATTTACGATTATATACCTTTTAGATAACAAAATAATAGCAGGAGTTTTTACAATCTAGACAATGGGAGATTCAGAAATTCACTTATCCAGACCTGAAATACATTCTTGCCCCACCAATGAAAAATGCCACTGAGTGTAACCCTGTACTACCCTGAGGGCGAGTGTAACCCTGTGCTACCCTGAGGGCGAGTGTGACCCTGTGCTACCCTGAGAGCGAGTGCGACCCTGTGCTACCCTGAGAAGTACAGGTTCTGCTCAAGTCTTGACATGTGCATGCTGGTCTATGATTTTCCGGATCTGCTGCTTGAAATATGTTGCTTTTTGTTATGATTTTGGGCATCAGTTTTGCACAGGATCCTTGGCGTGCCTTTACAACCTTGGGTTACAGTGTGATGGAGCGTGGTAGTGGAGTGTTAGTGTGTCTTTTTACCATAGGAGTGAAAGACGAGGAGGCTGTGTTTAAGAAGCCCAGGGATGTGCTACATAAGAACACTCGTTTCCTGGCTGACCCATTCAGCAAAGCGCTCAACAAGTCTCAGCTTCAGCAGGCTGCAGCACTTAACGCACAGGTAAGAACACCTTACACATGTAAAAACACCTCAGACAGTTAAGCACCTTAGACCAATAAATACACCCTAATCAGCTGAGCACCTTACACAGATGAAAACACAGTACTCTGGTAAGTACCTTTCACAGGTAAATGTGTTTAATGCACTGATCTTTCCTCTTTCTTTTTCAGTTTAAACAGGGGAAAGTGGGTCCAGATGGTAAAGAGCTGACTGCTCAGGATTCGCCCAAAGTAAACGGTTACGGGTTCGAGGGAACTCCCTCCCCAGGCCCCGGTAAGGACGTCTTCCTGTCAGTCACAGGGTTAAACTTCTGCCACCTCAAACTTGCACCCATCCCTTGCCCTTCTGCGCTTACATTGAGCAGGTTTGGTGACAACTGATCTACGCCAGCATAGCTCCTGTTTGGTAAACATAGTTTTTAAAAAGTGATGAAAAGCTGCAATATTTCTGACTTTTTAATGATCTTGCGCCTGTGAAATTTTTTAGTTACTGCATGTCTGATTACCTCAGCTGATTATGCGTGTCCAGCGCTATTTGCGTTTGTACAAAATGGTGCTGCTAGAATACCACTTAGCAGTATGCTGGGATAGGCGGTGAATCGTGAATCCACTTCTCCTCCCCATAAGCATTATGCTGAATGGAGGATAGTTGTAGTTACAATTTGGCATGCAAACGCTCCTATCTAGTAACTCTTAACCCTTAGCTCACTAAAATAAATTTGAAGGAATTGTAAATTAAAGTATCTTGCGCAGTTGAAAACCTATCATGTGGCAACTTGTTCAAAAGAGCTCACAGAGCTCTTTGAAATGAGTCCCCGCATAATAGGTTTTCAGCAGCTTTGATTTTGATATCTTGCATCATTGAACAACAATAGCTGCAATTAGTGCCCTAAGGGTTAAAAGGGACATGAGCTGTGTGTATTCGACCACCTGCTAAATGCCTTAGCGGGAGCTTCAAATGGCAGGTGCAGTAGGTCTTTGGGGTGACCTTACGGCTCTGCGTCCCCTAGGTGTGACGGAGTCGCCCCTGATGACGTGGGGCGAAATCGAGAGCACCCCGTTCCGCCTGGACGGTTCGGACACGCCCTACACGGAACGGAGCCACGGCCCCTCCTTCAAGGTGAGCAGCGTGACAAGACGTCTCCAACCGTCCCGCTCTCCTGCGCCCCTGTGCTCCTTAGTTCTGCCGAAGAGCCCCAGTTACTGTCCTTCATACACTGCTGATGTAGCACCAGTAGTAGCTACGCTAGCAATGACTGTTATAAGTCGTCTAATCTCACGTATGTTCAGTCCCTCCGTTCCTTTAGCTTTGAACTACATCCTCGATCTCTCACTAGCACACATTATACTACATGCTGTTTAATGTATCTTTTTATGACTGTAATGTTCCGGCAGCATCTTGGTTTGCTGCATAAACCTCTGTATTGGCACTGTTTTAAAGCTGCTCAGATTATTTGTCGGATAAATGCTTAGACCTGTCTTCCTGTGCTGTTTGTGTTTTTGTGTTCATGTGTGTGTGTTTGTGTGTGTTCGTGCTTGCATGTGTACTCAATTGGTGTGTGCATTTGTGTATTTGTCTACAATTATTTGTGGTTGTGTGTGAGCGTGTGAGTTTTTTCATGTATGTGTGTGTGTGTGTGTGTAAAATATTTTGTGCATGTGTGTATATGTTTGGTTGCATGTGAATGTGTGTGTATGTTTGGTTGTGTGTATATGTGTGTGTGTGGTCGTGCGCAACTCTGCGTGTATGTTTGTGTGTGTATGCGTGTGTATGTTTGGTTGTGCATGTGTGTGCGTGTATGTTTGTTTGTGCATATATATATGTGTGTGTGTGTATATATTTGGTCGTGTGTGTGTTTGTCTGTGTGTGTGCGTGTATATGTTTGGTCGTGTGTGTGTGTGTGTGTCCGTACTCACGAGCGCCCCTGTGTGTGTGCAGATTCCCGAACCGGGCCGCAGAGAGAGGCTGGGCCTGAAAATGGCAAATGAGGCAGCAGCCAAAAACAGAGCAAAGAAACAGGAGGCTTTGCGGAAGGTGACGGAAAACCTGGCCAGGTGAGATCACATCATCACATCATCATGCATCTTCCTGAGCATGTGACCTGACTGCATCTGTGCTGCCTGTTACCATGAGCTGGGGTGCTATAGAACAGAGCAGCCCTGTGATCACGCCTCACATACCTGCATGTGAATGACCTGTCAGCTCATCCATGGCAGCTTGTGTCCCTCCTCAGTACACTGTGCCATATGTGTGGGGGGAAATAATGTTTTCTGTTTCGCGGTCTAATGCTACTCAAAAATATGAAGTATTTATATAAAACAGTGATCATACATCTGAAATATCTTTAATTTGGGAGCAATTCCTCGTAACTTGTCTTTAAGCCAATATGGCAGTGATTCGCTCTGAAATGCTCAACTGCTGATGAGCTGTAAGATGTATGTGAATATTACTGACCAAAGTTTCAAATTCCTCCTCACGAAGTTTCAAATTTCAGAGTCAAAAGTTTCAGGAAAGGATGTTTTTCTTGGGTTAGAATAAGCATTTTTTCACAAAGGACATAACTTTAGTGATGTGGAGTCACTGATTTTTTTTTTTTTTTAACCCCTGTACCCACTGCAGCCTGACTCCAAAGGGCCTTAGCCCCGCCCTCAGCCCCGCCCTCCAGAGGCTGGTGAATCGATCGTCCAGTAAGTACACAGACAAAGCGCTGAGGGCCAGCTACACCCCTTCCCCCACCCACCGCGGTTCTGCCTCCAAAACACCGCTGGGCGGTGTTGGCACGCCAACGGGCACACCCACGCCCCTCCCCGCCAGGACGCCAGTCTCCCAGGACCCCGCCTCCATCACGGACGATCTCCTGCAGCTGCCAAAACGTCGCAAAGCGGCAGACTTCTTCTGAGCCCTCTATGTCTACCACCCCCCCTTTTCATCTCCGGCCAGCTCGCTCCCAGTGCTACCTGCACAGGACGGGTTCATACTTTCCCAGCCTTGGATTTCTGTGTGTGTTTGTGCACATATATACAACCGGGCACACTCATGTATAAACTGACATCTGAATATGTACATATAAACACACCCTCATGGGCTTGTGGAGATTTGGGTGGCCTGTATGGACCGGACCACTGCTTCTGACGGAGAGGTCAGATTTGTCCTGTACACACAACTCTGCGTGCGACATGGAGCCGATCGCAGCTTCAAAAAGCACCACAGACCATGTTATGGACCTTATCCCACCGCTGGATAAGTTAAATGGTGTGCGTTTCTGAGCTGAATGCACAAGCTTATATTATGGAGGTGACCACACAAGACTGCGTTACGGAGCTGACTGTGAAGATTGTGATACCGCGCTAACTGTAAAGACTTTCGGAGCTGTGCTATGTTCCAGTGAAACAGCCGCCCCAAGCACTGCTAGCTGTATTATTATTAACAACATTGACTCTATTTGGCATGATACATTGTTCCATTTCAGTTCGATTTCGATTTAATTGTCCTCAAGGTCCTTCACGTTGAGGAATATTAAAGACTAGTACTTTTTGGTTGGTCTCTCTGGTTTTCCTGCCAATTTCTGGCGAATTCTTGTATCAGGTTGATGGGCCAGTGGTGGGCTGTCGATGACTGGGGCTACACCATTAATTTGGTGTATGTCTGCTTTCTGCACAGCACCAGGGCAAAAATACTATGCAGGCACTGTTAATACCTGAAATTAAACTCTGGGTATTGAGATATTGGGACAGTCCATAAGCACCTTTAGTCAGGAAGTAAATGTATGTTGCTCCTCAAAAGCATGTTTACAGATGTATTTCTGCATATAGGTTTCAGGAAATCGAGTGAACTTTTATTAATTAGAGCCACGAGCTCCTGTTCAGACACAGACGTCACCAGCTGTGCAAAGCATTGCTGGAGCTCTATTGTCATCCTGCATGTCTCCTCTTCTTCTTATTCCTTCACTGTATCAGATTTCAATTTGCTACTCTTCCCGCAGCTTTGAGAAAACCCTGGTAAAATGTATATCAAAACATGCAGCTCGATTGGGATCGATATGCTATGTCCTTTAGTGAAGAAGTCTTTAAAAATGGCAAAAAATCACTTTGAAAGAGAATGGACAGGCGACGAAAAAGTGATCAAACCCAGCCCTCTTTGGAGTCTAAATGCGTTGCCATACTTTAACATAGAAAGACAGCTGAAACTAAATGTGTCATAAGACTTGAAACTTTTTTGGTTTAAGGCTATGTTTTGATTGCCATTATAATTTTTAACTAATGGTATTTTAAGGTTTTAAGTTTTTTTTTTTGAAGAGAGTTTTTGAGATGATAATGGATTTCTATGGACGCAATGTTTGGGGTCAGAATGGGAGATTTCACTTACTCCAACAGCCACACCTGAAAATTCCTCTCAAAAAACTGTCAACCACTTTTAAATCCTGCAAAACAACAATAAATAAACCGTACATGGTTTAAGCCTTTGCATCGCTTTCGCCCCTCGGCCAAATTTTGGCCAGAGGGCTATTGTAGTCACCTGCGTGTGTCTGTTGTCTGTCCATGACTTTGTCCGGGTCAGTACTCAGCAACTAATACTCAGCAAAGCTTCACCAAATTTGGTATGGTCACTCATTATGACCCATAAATGTGCAACGTCAGGTTTTTTGCTGGATTTGACCTTAGACCTTAGCGCTGTGACCTTGATCATGGAAATCTTGTCCAGCCAAATACAAAGTAACTATTGGTCGTAGCTTTGTCAAATTTGGTATGGTAACTCGCTGTGACCCATACATGTGCAACGTCAGGCTTTTGGCTGGATTATGTGTCCCCCTCCCCCGACCCCCCCCAGGAAGGGGGAAGACATACTGTTTTTGCCTGAATTCCCGTTGGCGTTGGCGTCGGTGCTCCCATTTGTTTCCGGAGCATAACTCTGACACTGTTTTACCGATTCTCACCAAATTTTATATAGTGTCTCTCCATAACATGTAGATGTGCCTTTTGAGGGTTTGACCTGCTTTTGAATTTTATTTTTTCTGTTTCCATGGCAACAGTTTGGACTTAGGCATATTGAAGGGTGGGACTCGTTTCCAGACCATAACTCTAAAATGTGAAATGGGGGAAGGGGGAGACATCTGTTTTTACGTGTAAAAACCATTTCTAGTTTGACCTTTGACCTTAGTGCTGTGACCTTGATGGAGGAAATCTTGTCCAGAGCAGTCAGTAACTATTGATCATAGCTTCACCAAATTCAGACTGATCATTCCATGAATTGCACTCTCCTTAACATAAAAGTAAACATTATTAAACATTCATTGAAGGCCTTTTACAGCTAGTTAAGGACCACATGAAATAACATTACAATAAAATCTGAAGCATTGTTTACTACATAAAGAAAAGGCCGAGGGGTATTCAGCAACACGTTCTCTTTCATAATATTTCGCTCGATGTCTCACTATGGGATGCACGCCTCGCTGCAGCCTCAGAAGCATTAATCTCATTACGCCAATCCTGATTGGCTGGTGAACGTGTCCGTCCGCCCAGGTGGTACACCCACCTTAAATAGCTCATGCGGACGGCACCACGTCATTCAAACACCTCTTCTCACTCGGAGCATATCTCGCGTCCAGGGCTAGTTAGCTGAACTGTCCACAGACGGATTTTCTGTCGCCGGGCGCTACTAGCTAAGGATACCTTTTTGCTTCGTCAGTCACACCAGACCGGACTCAGTGCTCTCCCGCCCTACACGGCTTGGTCAGCACTGTCCTCGACGCCTCACCACGGCACGTCGAGTACCGAAGGCTAGCACACCAGCTACCTCTCGGTTTTTTCTTCACTCGACGCCCCACCACGGCACGTCGAGCTCCGAGCGCTAGCACACCAGCTACCTCTCGGTTTTCTTCACTCGACGCCCCACCACGGCATGTAGAGCTCCGAGCGCTAGCACACCAGCTACCTCTCGGTTTTCTGCCTCGTCTCCCGGCTTGCACACCAGCTGGCTAGGAATGGAGGCCCAAAACCCCCATACCAAGGGGTACGGAGACTCCGGGACCCGTCCCTGTCGCTGTGGGAACAAGATCTCGAGTAAAGATCCACACCAGGTCTGCTCGAGCTGCCTGGGGCTGGAACACGCCCGTATGGCTTTCGAACTTCCCGGCTCGTGCCAACACTGCGCGGTGTTTACAGCGAAAAGTCTCCGCAGACGGCTAGCCCGCCAGGCTAGCTTGTCTGGAATCGACCCCCTCCTCCCCTCCGACGGTGCTGCCGCCGAGGGCAAGCAGGATTTGGCGGTCGCTACGGCGGCGATTCCGGAGGCTAGCGCCAGCTGGGGCTCCCAGCTCGACCTAGCCGCGGATCCCCCGTGTGAGGAAGACGTCCTAGAACTGGACTATGGGGACGATGAAGATGGCGTCTCTGAACTCCTCATATCAGAGGATGAGGAAGATGACGACGTCTTCATTACTCCGGCTCGGGCCGCGCAGCCCGCGGCCTCCGTCACCTCTCGGGATGGAGATGAGAGTAGCATACCAGCTTCTCCTCTCCCCAGCTCCGACATGCTCGACGTGTGCAAACGCGCTGCTGTCCGGCTGAACATCCCCTGGCCCGTTGTCGTAGCTGAGACCACCAGATCCCGCTACGAGGGGAAGAAATTGCCCTTGGCTAAGAGTGCGACGAAACAACTTCTCCCCGTCTTCCCGGAGCTGCTAGATGAGGTCGCGCGCTCTTGGAAAGACCGCCCTTATAGCAGCAGGAGCCCAGTTCCCGGTGCCTCGTCCCTCGATTGTGAGGCGATGGAGAGCCTGGGTCTGCTCCGCATGCCTCCGATGGAGCCACTCGTGGCAGCGCACCTTCACCCCCGCCTGTCAGCGGTGTCCTCCCGGAGCCCCAGTCTGCCGTCCAAGTCGGACCGTTTTCAGTCGGCCTTGACTGAGAAGGCGTATAAGGCGGCTGCGCTTTCGGCCAGAGCGCTCAATGTCCTCTCCCTGCTCACGGCTTATCAGGCTGAGTTGTGCGAGGATTTTGTGCTAACTCAGGACCCAGCTACATGGGAGGAAATACCGGTCGTCGCCGACCTGTGTCTCCGTGTCCAACGCTGCGCGGTCCAGGCCACGGGAAAAGCGCTGGGGACCATGGTCCTACAGGAACGGGCGCGGTGGCTCAACCTCGCCAACCTGTCGGACAGGGAGAAGGATGATATCCTGGACATGCCCATTGTCCCGGAGGGGATCTTCGGTTCCGCGTTGGCTTCTATGCAACGGCGGTGCGAAGCTAAAAAGAAGGAGGATGAAGCTCTGAAGCTCTGCCTCCCTAGAAAGCCCCCTGCTCCTCTTCCGCCTGCTCAGCGTAAGACCTTTGCACAGGCTGCTTCACAGGATTCGCAGTTTAAAATGCCGAAACTGCGGAGGCCTCAGCCCGCCCCGCCTGCTCCGCCAGGTCGGCCCGGCTGGCCCAAAAAGCCCTCGGCCCCGGCTGCAGCTGCGCCTGCGCGACCCGCGCATACCGCCAGCAGCCAGGCCAGGAAAAAGAAGAGAGCGGCCTGACCTCCCCTCTCTCCACTGGTGACGCAGCTGGAAGTTCCCCGTTCTCCGGCTCCACCTGTTTGGCTTTCGGGCGTGCACCCAGGGGCTCCCCACGCCCCTATCTCCCAGCTGCCTCGGACCGTGCCAGTGCAAGCCGGGAGAGATGGACATTTGACGTCGCGGGGTCTAGCGGTTGCCCCCCTCTCATGTCCACAAGCACGCACATACACAAAAGTTTTTTCAAAGAGAATAAATTGTGTCCCGCTGTCGCAGCCAGGCCGAGTGCCGAGGGCGCAGCTGAAAATAAAGAAAGCCAAATCTGTCACAATAAGCACGCCACCCGGGGGCCTTGTCATTCCGCCACAGGAGAGCGCCACCGCACTGCGGCTGGGCCCTCTTGTGGTGGGAGGACTGCAGGGCACGTCACCCGGGGGCTGTGTCATTCCGCCACAAGAGGGCGCCACCGCACTGCGGCTGGGCCCTCTTGTGGTGGGAGGACTGCAGGGCACGTCACCCGGGGGCTGTGTCATTCCGCCACAAGAGGGCGCCACTGCACTGCGGCTGGGCCCTCTTGTGGTGGAAGGGCTGCAGTGCACATCACCTCTCGCCCTCAGATGGCGGAGATGGGTCGCACTGGCAGCCCCACCCTGGGTGTTGAGGACGATTTCGAGGGGGTACAGGCTGCAATTCGCTTCTGTCCCCCCGCGATTCGCCGGCGTTATACACTCCCAGGCGCGGGGAGAGTCAGCTCGTGTTTTACAGGAGGAAATTTTCTCACTGTTAAACAAAGGAGCAATCGGTGTCGTCCCTCCCGCACAATGTCAGAGTGGTTTCTACTCCAGGTATTTCCTAGTCCCCAAACGGGGGGGGAACGGTATTCGCCCTATCCTGGATTTACGGGCTCTGAACAAATATCTCAGGAAGTACAAGTTCAGGATGCTCACACACGCATCCCTGTTGCGTCTTGTACGTCAGAACGATTGGTTCACTTCAATCGATCTGAAGGTGCGTACTTCCACATTCCAATCTATCCTCCCCACAGAAAGTTTCTGAGGTTCGCTTTCCAGGGGATCTGCTACGAGTATCGCGTGCTCCCTTTCGGTCTGTCATTAAGCCCGAGGGTGTTCGTGCGGTGCACGGAGGCAGCAATAGCCCCGCTGAGACGGCGGGGCATCCGTCTGGCCACTTACCTGGACGATTGGCTGCTTTTGGCGCAATCGGAGCAGGAAGCCAGGGCGCACACGCGTATTCTCACACAGCACCTAGTCGATCTGGGTTTTGTGATAAACGCGGAGAAAAGCATGCTGTCCCCAGCGCAAGATGCTATCTTTCTGGGGATATCCCTGAATTCGGTGTCTTTCACAGCTCGCCTCTCGGCGGAACGGGTGAGAGCTTTCAGGGCATGCCTCGCGCTTTTTTATCCGGGGAGGTTTGTTCCATTCAGATTGTGTCTTCGGTTACTCGGTCTGATGGCGTCTGCCATCCTCGTGATCCGTCTCGGTCGCCTCCACATGAGAGAATTCCAGCTTTGGGTGGCCTCATGCGGGCTAGATCCCGTGCGTCACGGCACGCGGAGAGTCTTGGTCACACTGGAATGCGCCAGGGCGCTGCGTCACTGGCGGACTCCGTCCTTTCTGACCCAGGGGGTCCCAATGGGCTCGGTCCTGTCCAGGAAGGTGGTCACTACAGATGCCAGCCTGACGGGCTGGGGCGGAATTCACGGGGGCCGGTCTGTGAGGGGCCGCTGGAGTGTGGGCCTCCAGCAGTCTCACATAAATTTTCTGGAACTTTCAGCGGTGTTCCTCTCCCTGAAACATTTCCTTCCATCTCTCATGGGTCATCATGTCCTGGTGAGAACGGACAATACGACGACGGTGGCGTACATCAACCGTCAGGGGGGGTTGCGCTCCCGTCAGTTGCACATGCTGGCACGCAAACTGATCCTGTGGAGCTGCGGCCGTCTCCTCTCCTTGAGAGCGACGCACGTCCCGGGGGTCTTGAACACAGGCGCGGACCTGTTGTCCAGGGGTGCGCCGGTGTATGGGGAGTGGACTCTGCACCCGGAGATTGTGGAACAGATATGGGCCCGGTTCGGTCGGGCCGCGGTAGATCTGTTCGCGGCGAGAGAAAACGCGCAGTGCGCGCAGTTTTACTCTCTGCGCGGCATGGATGCTCCCCTCGGCATAGACGCACTAGCGCACGTCTGGCCGCACGTGCTTCTTTACGCGTTCCCTCCCCTGGCCTTGATATCCCCCACTCTGTCCAGAGTGAGGGAACGTGGTCACGCACTGATATTGATTGCTCCGCATTGGCCGGCGATGCATTGGCTAGCGGAAATATATCGGTTACTGTGCGCTCAGCCTTGGCAGCTCCCGCTACGCAGGGACCTGCTATCGCAGGGGGGGGGGGGGCGATCCTCCACCCGCACCCGGAACGCCTGGCGTTGTGGGCGTGGCCCCTGAGTGGCTCAGTCTCTCGGCTGTGGGATTGTCACAGCGTGTGATTTCCACTATACAAAACGCTAGGGCCCCATCCACTAGGTCTTTGTATGACTGTAAGTGGAGGGTGTTTGAGGGGTGGTGTCACAGGAACGGCCACGTTTCTTTTCAGTGTCCGGTGAGTGCTATACTATCATTCTTGCAGGACCTGATTGACAAAGGCAAAGCCTTCTCCACGATTAAGGTGTACTTGGCGGCGATCGCCGCCTGTCACGTGGGGTTTGAAAAGCGAACGGCGAGTCAGCAACCGCTGGTTTGCCGTTTTATGAAGGGAGCGCGCAGGCTTCTCCCCGTGTCCAGACCACTGGTGCCACCGTGGGATCTGGCTGTGGTTCTCGAGGGGCTTAAGGGCCCTCCTTTTGAGCCACTGGAAGGGGCTGTGTTGTTGCTGGCTCTGGCTTCAGCTAAGCGAGTCAGTGACATCCATGCGCTTTCGGTGCATCCGTCATGCGCTCAGCTCTTCCCGGGAGATGTAAGGTTGATTCTGAGGCCCAACCCGGCTTTTGTGCCTAAGGTGGTGGGCTCATGTTCTCCAATTGACCTTCTGGCCTTTGCTGCCTCAACAGAGGAGCAGCAGTCGCACGCGTTATGTCCAGTCCGTGCGGTGCGCATGTACATGGACAGGACTAGGGGATTCAGGAGGAGCGATCAGCTGTTTATCTCCTGGGCTAATCCTCATAATGGGAAACCTATCACTAAGCAGCGCCTATCCCATTGGGTGGTGGAGGCGATTGCTTTGGCCTATACGTGTCGGGGTTTGCAGCCGCCTGTGGGCATGCGGGCGCACTCGACTCGGGGCTTGGCCGCATCCTGGGCCTTATTCAGGGGAGTTTCTGTTCAGGACATCTGTGCAGCGGCGAGTTGGTCCTCGCCTCTCACTTTTGTCCGCTTTTATAAGCTGGACGTTTCCGCCCCGTGCGTGGCACGCGCGGTTCTGCTGTCCTGACTGGAACAGATTGCTTCTCTGTGGGTTGGTGGACGCTGGATAAGCTTGTCTGGCAATACGGGAGCTACGATATCCCATAGTGAGACATCGAGCGAAATATTATGAAAGAGAACTTTAGGTTATTTACATAACCCCGGTTCTCTGAGTAATATGAGTGAGATGTCTCACCAGACAACCCTTCTTGCTGGGGCGAGTGAGAAGAGGTGCTTATCTTGAATGACGTGGTGCCGTCCGCATGAGCTATTTAAGGTGGGTGTACCACCTGGGCGGACGGACACGTTCACCAGCCAATCAGGATTGGCGTAATGAGATTAATGCTGCTGAGGCTGCAGCGAGGCGTGCATCCCATAGTGAGACATCTCACTCATATTACTCAGAGAACCGGGGTTATGTAAATAACCTAAAGTTATGTTTTTATCTGTGAGAATTCAGTTTTTAGGTAATGCCTGTATCAGAAAACAAATATATAAATGGATACTGAAAAATGGCTAAGGTGCAAGGTAACCGGCATAGAGAAGTAGAAGAATAAAAATAACCAGCTGAATAACCAATGAAGTAGAATAATAAAAAGTGGTATATAAAGCATGTGTCACCTCAGCACAGGAATGCAGAAAATATAAGGGCGAGCTCTCAAGGTAACATAGCGGAAGGAGAGATATTCCTTAACTATGTATTGATATTCTCTGCATGAAATTCCACTGTGAATTGGCTAAAATCATCCTGCTGTTTGTTCGCCTTAATGTGGGCCACTGGCTACCAACGGGCCGTACGCAATTGTTTTTTTTTTTTCGCTGAGGAGGGACATAGGCCTTAGGCCGAACTCCGATTTTGTTTCATAGTGCTCCTGTCAAAAAGGTGAAGAATAGACCCCTTTTTATCAAAAGTATGATGAAATAACACAAAATTGAAAAAGTTCTACTTTTCACATGTGTTCGTTAACCAGAAAAATGTACTTAAAGTTAGCAAATTTGTATAGTTCATTGCCATGGGTGCAGTGTAAAATTGACTAATCAGATAACAAGGCCGTTTTCTTTGCTACAAACCATATGCCAAGCGCGTCCCAAAAGCACAGAAGCTAAGTTACAACCCCAATTCTGAAATAGTTGGGACAAAGTATAAATTGTGAATAAAATCAAAACCCAATGACTTTCAAATTACACCAGCCAGTATTTTATTCACAATAGAATTGGAATTTGCTATTGGAATTTGATCCCACTCTTGTTCAATACAGACTTCCGGCTGCTGGAGAGTTTTGGGTCTCCTTTGACGGACTTTTCGTTTAATTATGCGCCAAATGTTCTCAATCGGTGAAAGATCAAGACTGCAGGCAGGCCAGTTCAGCACACGGACTCTTCTACTACAAAGCCATGCTGTTGTAATAGCTGCAGTATGTGGTTTTGCATTGTCCTGCTGAAATGCACAAGGCCTTCTTTGGAATAGATGTCGTCTGTAGGGGAGCTTATGTTGCTCTAAAACCTTTATATACCTTTCAACATTCATGGTGCTTTTTAAAACATGCAAGTGTCCCACACCATATGCACTAATGCATACCCATACCATCAGAGATGCTGGCTTTTGAACTGAATGCTGATAACAGGAGGGGTGGTCTTTCTCCTCTTTTGCCCGTAGGACACAACGCCCATGAGTCCCAACAAGAATGTCACATTTGGACTCATCTGACCACAGGACACTTTGCTACAGTCATTTTAAATGAGCCTTGGCCCACAGAGCACAGTGGCGCTTCTGGATCATGCTCAACAATGGCTTTCTTTTTGCATGATAGAGTTTTAGGTGGCATCTGTGGATGGCATGGTGGACTCTGTTTACAGACAGTGGTTTCATGAAGTATTCCTGTGCCCATTTACTGATGTCAATGACAGAATCATGCCGATGAGTGATGCAGTGGCGTCTGAGGACCCAAAAATCACGGGCATCCAGTAAAGGTCTTCGGCCTTGTCCCTTACGCACAGAGATTTCTCCAGTTTCTCTGAATCTTTTGATGATGTAATGCACTGTCGATGATGAGACCTTCAATGCCTTTGCAATTTGATGTTGATGAACAAGGTTTTTAAAGTATTCCACAATTTTTTTTTAGGCAGGGCTTCGCAGGTTGGAGAGCCTCTGGCCATCTTTACTTCTGAGAGACTCAGCTTCTCTAAGACATCCCTTTTATACCCAGTCATGTTACACACTTGATGCCAGTTAACATAATTACTTGCTAAATGTTCTTTCAGCTGATTCTCTTATATATCAATTGCTTTTTCAGCCCATTTTTACCTGTGTCCCAACTTTTTTGAGACCTGTTGCAGCCATTTTGAGCTCATTTTGTGGATAAAAATGTAAAATATCTCAGTTTCAACACTTGAAATGTTATCCATGTTCTACTGTAAATAACATTGGCTTATATGATCTGAAAGTCACTGCATTTTGATTTTATTCTCAATTTACACTTCGTCCCAACTATTTCAGAATTGGGGTTGTACATAGTTTGACCCATTCACTGTGAAACTTTTGGGAAACGCACCCCATTATGGTTGAATGTGTTTGCCATGTACTGGAGACCGATAATGACCCCATTGTGCCTTTCACTGAGGCATCCTGGGCCAAATTATGCCATTGTATGCCAGCATGGAAATCTCTGGATGGAATAGAGAGTGAGCTTTGAAATGTGATAATACATCACATGATGGCAGAGGCTATCCCATGAAATGCTACTAGAAGATCATCGATAAAAGGCAGATAGAGCAGGGTGTCAAGCGAAAGGAAAAGGGCCGATTACGACCTTCAGAGCAGAATTCCTCCTCATCACTGGGCAGCGAACCTCCTCCAAAGCGCTCAAAGCCGATTTTAAGGTCCGACATTGTGTCCTTATCAACTAAATTAGGCGAAAAAAGTTCATTCACATTGTTCTGAACGAGTGCATCATATGCCAGAAAAACGTGAATACTAGATATGATTACAATGAAACGGACTTTAGACTAGCTGGTAATGTGCAGAGCTGATGTGCATGAAGTGAAGAAAGCCGCTTCATTTTATAATGACCACTGGATTGTTCTGCAACTTGGAGAATCCAATCCAGCATCTATATAAGAAAGGTATCGTGTGTCATGAAAGAAAAGGAACATTAATTTGCTCAAAAAAATAGTGTTAAATATTTATCGTGTGATTTAACTGCACTTTAACCCTATAATGCCCCCTGCATCATATATGATACACCAAATTTGAAGGACCATGCCCACCTGGTAAGATGCAACACAACCACGACTGCTCACTGTATCATATCTGATGCACAGTGCTGCCACCTGGAAGAAAGAAGTGAGATAACAGGAGTAGTCTCTCCCCTCGTCACTCACTTCAAGGTAGTTGCTCCCATGTGAATGGGAACTCATGAATTTCCTTGGACTTTGGCAGTGAAGTTCGGCATTTCAAGGTAAATATTACACAAAAACTTATTCTTGTACATGTTAAGGGATATGGTTGAGAGCATGTACGTAAATAATTTGAAATTTCGAGTGTTGAGTTCTGGAGGGGTGCTGATTTTTGGCAGTATCAGATATGATACTCCTGGAATTAGAAGAAGTTCTGTTCAGCAATGTATATTTTGCTGTCACAAAACCTAATGATGAACAGTGGATCTGAATACTACCCTTCAATACTTCAAAAATATTACTGGGTCATATTTTTCTTATAATGATGTCTGTGTCTGGGCATTATAGGGTTAAATTACTGAGCCAATATTAAGCTGCAGTTTAGCTCACAAACTCTTACTAGAAAACCATGTAGTTGTTATATACCCAGAATGTGGCGTTTGATCATGTTTTACTGAAATAAGCTTGGCCTTCCCTGAAAAAAATGTCTGGTGGCAGTAAATGTTGCTCCAAAAGCTCCATATATTGTTCAGCATTAGTGGTATGTTCACAGATGTTGAAGTTAAACATGCTACGTGCACTAATGCACACCCAATGCAGACTGATGCACACCATCCCGGATGCTGGCGTTTGAACTGTGCATTCATCAAGTCTGATGGTCCCTGTCCTCCTTAGCCTGGAGGATGCAGCATCCATCATTTCTAAAAAAGAAATTCACAATTTGATTGGTCGGACCACAGGACAGTTAACCACTTTGCCTCGGTCCATCTTAAATGAGCTTCGGCCAAGAGAGGGTGACAGCATTTCGGTATCTTGTTTGCATATGGTTCAAACTTTACGTGGCAGTTTTAATTTGCATTTGTGGATGCAGCAACAAACTGTACAATAACAGTGGTTAACAGAAGTGGTCCAAAGCCCATGAAATGATTTTAACTGAATAATTTTGTCAGTTATGAACTGTGTGAACTGCAGAGGATAAAACCCCCATATTCTTTGCATTTTTACGCTGAAAAACATTATCCTTAAATTGTTGACCTCGTTGTCCTTGCAGTTTTTCAGAGTATTTTGCCCTTTTCCATTTTTTACATAAAAATGAAAGAATTTTTATTCCCGTCATCTTTCTAACCTGTTGCCAATTCCACGAAATCTTTTTTCTTTTTTTTTTTTTGCATCTTACATCTTTTCCAGTGTTTTATTAGCCCTGTCCCAACTCTTATGAAAAATGAAATCAAATTCAAAATCAGCAGATATTTTTCAGAGAACAATAACATTTTGTAGTTTAAACATTTGATATGTTGTGCTTCTAGTGTTTTCCCTTAAATTTGGTGTTCAAGAGATTTACAAATCATTGCATTCCTTGTATTTCTATTTTGCGCAGTGTCCCAACTTTTTTGGAAACAGGCTTGTAGGCAGTTCTGCAGATGTGAATATTGTTTATAGGAAGGAATTAGATGTTCTGAGTACTTTTTAGAAATAATATTTCTCTATAAACTCTTGTATTGTAAAAACAAACTGTTGAGAGCCCCGCTGAAATTTGAACTGCATGTGAATCTACAAAACCCAAAATCAGTGAAGTTGGCACGTTGTGTAAATCATAAATAAAAACAGAATACTATGATTTGCAAATCCTTTTCAACCTATATTCAATTGAATACACTGCAAAGACAAGTTACTTAATGTTCGAACAGGCAAACTTTGTAATTTTTTGCAAATATTAGCTCATTTGGAATTTGATTCCTGCAACATGTTTCAAAAAAGCTGGCACAAGTGGCAAAAAAGACTGAGAGAGTTGAGGAATGCTCATCAAACACTTATTTGGAACATCCCACAGGTCAACAGGCTAATTGGAAACAGATGGGTGCCATGATTGGGCATAAAAGCAGCTTCCCTGAAATGCTCAGTCATTCACAAACAAGGATGGGGTGAGGGTTACCACTTAGTGAACAAATGCGTGAGCTGATTGTCGAACAGTTTAAAAACAACATTCCTCAACGAGCTATTGCAAGAAATTTAGGGATTTCATCATCATCATCTACGGTCCGTAATATCGTCAAAAGGTTCAGAGAATCTGGAGAAATCACTGCACGTAAGCGACAAGGCCGAAAACCAACATTGAATGCCCGTGACCTTCGATCCCTCAGGCGGTACTGCATCAAAAACCGACATCAGTGTGTAAAGGACATCACCACATGGGCTCAGGAACACTTCAGAAAACCACTGTCAGTAACTACAGTTCGTCGCTACATCTGCAAGTGCAAGTTAAAACTCTACAATGCAAAGCGAAAGCCATTTATCAACAGCACCCAGAAACGCCGCCGGCTTCGCTGGGCCCAAGCTCATCTAAGATGGACTGATGCAAAGTGGAAAAGTGTTCTGTGGTCTGACGAGTCCACATTTCAAATTGTTTTTGGAAACTGTGGACGTCGTGTCCTCCGGACCAAAGAGGAAAAGAACCATCCGGACTGTTATAGGCGCAAAGTTCAAAAGCCAGCATCTGTGATTGCATGGGGGTGTATTAGTGCCCAAGGCATGGGCAACTTACACATATGTGAAGGCACCATTAATGCTGAAAGGTACATACAGGTTTTGGAGCAACATATGTTGCCATCCAAGCAACGTCTTTTTCATGGACGCCCCTGCTTATTTCAGCAAGACAATGCCAAGCCACATTCTGCATGTGTTACAACAGCATGGCTCCGAAGTAAAAGAGTGCGGGTACTAGACTGGCCTGCCTGTAGTCCAGACCTATCTCCCATTGAAAATGTGTGGCGCATTATGAAGCGTAAAATTCGACAACAGAGACCCCGGACTGTTGAACAACTTAAGCTGTACATCAAGCAAGAATGGGAAAGAGTTCCACCTGAAAAGCTTCAAAAATTGGTCTCCTCAGTTCCCAAACGTTTACTGAGTGTCGTTAAAAGGAAAGGCGATGTAACACAGTGGTAAAAAGGCCCCTGTTCCAACTTTTTTGCAATGTGTTGCTGCCTTTAAATTCTAAGTTAATGATTATTTGCAAAAAATAAATAAATAAAGTTTCTCAGTTTGAACATTAAACATCTTGCCTTTGCAGTGTATTCAATTGAATATAAGTTGAAAAGGATTTGCAAAACATTGTTTTTATCTACGATTTACATAACGTGCCAACTTCACTGGTATTGGGTTTTGTATATATCATTTCTTATTGCAAGAAATTTCAGGTAGTGTTACTATTAAAGAGATCCAAGCTCTAAATTATGTTGCAGAACAGATGTTCAGAGTTCTTTCGGAATACTTCATTTGACCTTCATTACATAAAAATGACTTAAAATAGGCAAGCAAATGATTGAGGCTAACCTAACAAATTCACAAAACAGATCCTGGCTGAGGTTCTTCCAACGACATGCTATGAGTTGTATGAGGATGTTTTAAACAGATGCAGAGAGTAACCGTATCTTACCACGCATAATAAGTATTGCAATATACTGCCAAGAAATGTGTGTACACCCGCATGCAAAACTGTTCAGAGGCTGCAGTTGGAAAAGGCTTTGGGGAAAAAGACTGATTTGGTTCTCTTTAGCCATCAGTAGCACTCCACCATTGCTTAAGTTGTAAAATTAGCTTTTAGCAAAGAAATCAGCCCCAGTTGGTGTGATGGTCCTGCCCTGCAGTCCCTCCCTTCTCCTGCTGTCTGCACCTCCACTTCAACAAGCCACATCTGTTGCTTGTTGAGGTGGAGGTGCAGTGTAGAGTATTTAAACACTGCACTACCAAACTGGCAGTGCAGCTGCATTCTGTGTCTGGAGCCCTGATGTTGATGTTTTTGCCGCTGCTTCTCTCCTGTTTGTTTTATCTTTAAATTAAACTTTTTTTAAATATTTTTACTCAGCCTGTGCGTGTGGGTCCCTTCATCCACCTGTTTTTGGGTACATGGTCCCATTGCCCCCTGGTTTCATGTCTTCAGCCGACGGGGACAAAACCATGACAGTTGGACAAAGGTGTGTGTGTGTGTGTGTGTGTGCGTGTGTGGCAATGCACAAACAATAATTAAAAAAATGTATCATCATTGAGATACACTATGAGATACACTATGTAACAACATGTGAGAAATACTGTACAATATTAATGTTCCAGTGGAACCAACCAAAACCATTTACTGATGTAATTAAAAGTTAGTTTTCCTCCAAATCAAAGTTTCACAATTAAAGGAACCCTTAAAGGTTATTGTAAGTAACATCCACCAAAATTAAACCAGGTATTAAATTCTACTTATTTAAGTTTTTTCTGAGTGTTAAGGAACTATATTGAGCCATTACATTACTTCCTGTTTCACTAGGGTATAAAAATGAGGTAACGCACATGCAGTATCCCTTTGTCATCCAACACCATGAGGAAAACAAAACAACTGTCAGGTCAAAAGAGGAAGATGGTAATGGACCTCCTCAAATCTGGTAATGGCTACAAAAATACTCACAATTGATTGAATATACCACTAAGCACTGTCAGGGCAATTATTCAAAAATTCCAAAGATATAGAACTGTTGAAAACTTCAAGTTTAGAGGATGCCACTGCATTTTGCCCTCCCAGGATACTGAGGAGGATGGTAAGAGAAGCAAAAAAGCTCTAATAATCACTGTGAAGGAACTGCAGGCTCCATTAATATCTTACCATATTTCCCACATGTTGTTATGTAGAGTTTCTTCATAAATATATTTTTTAGAATTTTTTAAGTATTGTTTGTGCATTTGCCAGTCAAGGGCACCAGTTATTTTGGAGCCCACTGTAAAAATATAAGATCCTGTCCTTTTGGTATGGTGATATTCGTCATTGCCTCCAAACTGTCGATGTGTTGTCATTCATCGTAGTCCAAAACATGGGATTTTTTAAGGCAACTGATTAGGGTGCTACTGTTTTCGCCATTTAGCACAGAACAAACTTTAAACATGGGGGCACAGGGTTGGTTGGCAAACCTTCCATCCTTTTGTGTCACTCAAAATATACATGTCATACAACAGTTATATCAACACTAGAACAAGCTAGAGTCTCAGATAAGACTTTTTACAGGCCTTACCTTCTTGTATTTGTTTAAGAAATAGTTACCAGCTCATTTTGATAACCCAATAATTTGCGTCAATCAACCCTATGCCTGCATTGGCTGTTAAAAGCCATGGGATGGTCTGCACAAAAATATTTTCCAGTAAATGGTAATCCTTTAAAGCGTATTATTTTTTTAAAGCCAGAAACTCAGTTCTACATTTCTAGGTTTTGAGATGTCTATAACCCCAACCCCTAAAATGTTGGCACTTCAGGGACAATGCATATAAAATCAAAAAGGACTGATTTGACAAGTTCAGTCATCCTCTATATTGAAAACAGTACAGCGCATTATCTGATGTTTTTACATGTGAATGTAATCACTTATTGAAAATGTACAACGTCGTGCTGCAACAGAGTCCAAAAAAGTTGGCACAGTTGTTATCACTCTGTAATAGTATGTCTTCAAATCATTGGCTGTTCGAGTTTCACCATTTCTCTATTATGCAAGTCTTCAACTGTGCAGTTGTATGGGCCTTTTTTGCTGAAAATTTTACTTTGAAATACGCCATACATTCTCAACTGACCAAGACAGCAAGCAGGCTACTCTAATGTTCTGCTTACATGCCATGCGCTTGTAACTGAGCCTAATGTGGTTTGGCATTGTCTTGTTTGAAAATTTAGGGATGTCCCTGGAACAGGCAAGGACTTGATGGCTGCATATATTGATCAAAATTTAATTCATCTTTCTGCATTATTGGTGCCTTTGCGAGCAATATGCACTGACACAACCCCATACCATGACAGACCGCGGCTTTTGGACTTGACTAATAACAGCTTGGCTGAGAACATGACAGCTGTTTCTGTTGTTCCAAAACAAAACAGAAAATTTATTGTTGACTCATTTGACAACGAAACGTGCTTCCATTGTGCTGACATCGAGCACTGAGATGTCGGCAGCGCTTTCTTGACTAATATCAAGCGGAATTCGAAACGTCTTAGGTTAATAATCTGCCTTTCACACGTTCAGCTGAATCGCAACTATGATTGAAATTAGTGGTTGGTTTTAATTTGTGACCACTTGTTCAGCATTTACTGATCACAGGTTACTGCTGTGCAACATTCAAATGCTTTTGTTACATGAGTAGTGTTGCAACACATGGCAATCATCTCCAAAATGGTACAATTAGCCACAGAAAATGCACGCTTTTCATGTTGTCATTTATGTATCCTATCCTGCAATGTAAGACAGTAATCCGGACATAACCCGCCCCTCGTCTAGAAACTGATTGGCTGAGTGGCGTGTTTAGAATAGTTGCGTAGGGAGGAGGGAGCCATCTTGTTTTATGGAATACAGAAGTAGATCTTGAAGGGACACCCTTATATCGTCAATGCATGTTGTTCTGTCCATACCACAGGGACTAGTTTTAATGCTGTATATTAATAATTGACCTGGTCTATAAAATAATTCCCAGATCTCCAGTGGTGAGTTCGGGCCACGGAGAGAGGGTTGGCTGGTCTGATTTCTGTGTAGAGCAGCTAAGATGAATGGAGGATAAATGTTGCTGAAGGCGGACCGCGGCAGTTTCGCTCTTCTCCTGTCCCTTTTCGCCCTGACCCTCACAGACCCTCCGCAGACAGGTGAGATAAACGCACATTTTGTTCTGTGAATCTTAATACCTGGTTCAGCATGGACTGACTCGGTAATCGCTCTGGGATTATGAATTTTGGGTTCTGATGTGAGCTGTACATTTGAGAGCCGCCCGATGGTGCTTGAATATATTGGCCTCGGCTCGCTAGTTAATTCTGGCCGGTAAGAGTTGGGCAGACGACGCTGCTGGAATCGCCTGGGCTATTATCGTTCAGGTTTAATTAGAGAAGGTATCCGTCTGTATTTTCCAGTGCATTAATTGCCAGTGAATGGCTTGTTTATGGATCGTCGATCACACAGGAGTTTTATTCGTGTATTTAGGTCGGCGGTACTTTCACCAGCACCTCGGTTGCATTTTGTCTGGGGGGTGACTGCGCGCTCACGGCATCCGGAGATTCGTGGGCACCGCTAGTTAGCCGGCTAACAAGCATTAGCTTGCTGGCTAGTATTTTGCAACTCAACGCGAGCCGAAATCGTAAATATAGGCTCTGACGCCAGCTGGCTACGTGCTTTTCAGGCATCTGGGTGCATGATGTAACGTAGCCAGCGAGCTGCTAATCGCAATGTTGCTCTGATTCCGACCGAAATTAACGGACCGCTGACGGGTGGCTGGCTGGGTAGCTTCAACAAACAGCTGTCAGAATGTTACGTTAAGTTGGCTTATAAACCACTTAGTTTATGGTTTTTGATTGTTGACTCTTATTTTTCTCATCGCTTACAAATGCTGGGTAACCAGCGTCCGACAAAGGACCAAATCGCCGCGGGCCCGTTGGTATGATCTTTACCAAGCCAGCTCAGACCATCGGTAGATCCAATTATGTCAGCTAGGCAGCTTGTCGGATAACGGGACATGTTATTTGTGTAAATACAGCCTAGAGAGCGAGCACTGAAAGTGGATTATTACGGATGAGTTCAGATTTTTTTTTTTTTTTTGCATCGGCAGATATTGCATGCTAACCACAGAAAAATACGAGTTTTTATGCAGTGTCTGTGTTTGACACAGATCATTCTAACCTTAGGCTGAGCTACGAGCATTCTCTGCAACTGAACTGTCCTTCTGGATTAGAAAATGAAGTAACGCAAAATGGTTTCTTTTTGAATTGTTCATAAAGTACACTTTCTGAGTGTTGGGGGCGTGGCCGCATTGCTTACTTGATGCTGAGGCAGCGTTGTGTTATGTTATCTGGACAGCGCTTTCCATCAGCGATACCACCAAAGATGGATGGCGGTTTACGCTCTTTGAGAGCAATTCGCTTTGTTTCTGTGAGCAGTGAATTGGGATAGAAGAATGGCAACGTCACGATGGAGTATTATGCCGATATTGAGATTTCCGTTTACCGGCTATGGTCAGGAATGTAAAATTTGGAACGTGATGGAGAGCGTCATTGTTGATGCAGGTGTCATTGCGAGACGCATATAACTGCCGCGATGGCCAGACAGGTGTTGTGCAGCTCAGTAATTCTCAAACTCGGGGCTTTGGTTTTTGTGCGGACCACAGTTGCAATCTCAGCATTGTGAAGAATGGTCAATTTGTTCTTTTAAGAAATTAAAATGTCTCAGTTCATACCATAAAGATAATTTACTTTAAGCCACACTTTTTCTCATAAATGTCTGTTCATGCCCTTCATTTTGCAGTTTGCATTTCACTGCAAAATATTTTGCATTTCCTAAAATCAGGCAATATTGTAACAGAGATCAGAGTAGAATAGCCCGACTGATTTGAGCTGACCAAAAGACTGTGTTAACACTGTCTACTTTTTACGACTGAGGGGAGGAGAAAAGAATAAACAAAACTAATTTTGAAACAAATTGGTTACCTCAGCTGTAAAACATTTAGGGGTCCGATCCTGTCAGCCAAAAAAGTGAATCTTGATAGTGGGCACAGGCTCACCAAAACTGGAATGTTGATGACTGGAGAACTCTGGCCTGGTCTGAACAATCTCATTTTCTCCTGCAACATGCTGTTAGTACCATGGTGAGAATCCTTGCAAGGATCCTTGCAGAGATCCTTAAGTATCCTGTAATGGGATCCTTCAAGATCCCCAACCCCTTTCGCGCAGAAGGCAAATTTGGGTAATTATGTGTTACCTTATATAAGCCTTTATAATTCAAGATTGCAGCTCCTCAGTGAAGGAGGGAATGGCTCAACTGAGTGAAGACACTTGTCACATTTAGAATTCCATTGTATTTCAGTTTGTTTATGACTTTCGTTGAGAAAAAAAGTGTGCAAACTTTTTGAAAATTCAGGATTGAAATGGTTAAAAAAAATACTGAGAATTGAAAAATTGGCTGGGGGTTAAAACGATTAATTTCTGGGATCATGAACTCCCCAAACACAAGTACTCTTCATCTGAGTGAGAAATTCTTAATTCTCTACTCTTTCGGAGTCAAATAAGACGGCTCTCCAGGTGGCTCCCCAAACTCTCAGATCTCTCAAAATGGCGCACTGTCAAATCATGAAATTATTATATATTTAACACAAATCAACTTCTGACGCATGAAATTCAATATGAATTAGTGATTTCACAGTTGGACATTAGTGGTCATCAGTAAACTCTCCAAACCCAAAATGTGCCTTTTCTCCAGATAAAGTTTAGAATTTTGTCCATTTTTCTTCGGAGTCCCACAAGCCATCACACATGCTCATTAAAGGAAACTCTTTATTAACAGTCAGAACATTCACCCTTCAGTGAAAAGCCTGCAGATCCCACTTTTGAGCTTGCAACCTAATCTTTCCACTCATTATAAGGAACAAGTATAACTCACGTCAGTAATATCTAAAATGTACCTTATTTTAACAGAACAGACATTCCACTATCAGTAAAAACCAGGCAGTATGCTACAATGGATTGAACAGAAAGGTGCAATGAATGTACTAGGGGACAAACCGAAGTGCTTGAGCTGTTCACATTTTAAAACAAGCAAAAACCTTAGTATTTGATTTTGTTGAAATTGGTATAAATTCTAAAATGAAGAGCCACATTGAGCAAAATGCCACCACATGTAAAATTATTAGCAAAGACAAACCGCTACTCTTACTAACCAATGTGGCGCACAAGCTCCGTGATAATCATGGCTATGGTAAACAGAACAGAAAACATCCAGCTTACAATCAGTAAAAAAATATAAAATTGTTATAACTCGTAAAATAAACAAAAACCTTTCTTCATTGAATCCCTACTCCAGAGACACAGATCTACCTGGCAGAAGGAACACTCATGTTGCATTCAAAAATCCTGAAAAACAGGGATGGGACTGAACTCGTCCATATTTGAAACCGTATTTGAGCTCTGCTTGAGAGTGAATATTCACTTACTGATCCGGGTGTGCCATCTAGTGATAGATTAGTGTAACTGTGTGCATTAATAGAGCCGCTCCATGTCTGCTGGAATCTGCACAGAGGGGTTAAAGATCCCAAAGGATTTGGTGACAAGATCCTTGAGGGCCTTATCGAATCCTTGAAGATCATCAAGGATCCTGGGGAAATCCTTAGGGATCCTTAAGGAGCCTGATAAAATTTTTGGGGATCATTTTGGACCCCAGCAAAATCCTAACAGATCCTAGCGGTTTACCAAAAATCCCTACCCACCTCAAGGATTTCGGGGAAAATTCATTATTCATGTGTTTTATTTAACCAGGGAAGTCCCGTTTAGATTGAAGTATGTTTTTCAATGGAGCCCTGGGGCTTTAGATGGAGTGCGAGAGGATAAATTGTATAGCAAATTAGATTGCGATGATTAAGTGGCCAGTTTAAAGAGCCAGGTTGAGAATTTAGCCATGACGGCATGGAACCCTCTACTCATCTCATCTGAAAGATTGCATCTCCTTGAGTGCACTGTCCCCATCACTGCACTGGGGCATATCCCACCCACTCCATTGACACTTCTTTCAGCAGAAACTTTGTTTTCCAAGGTAGTCTCCCATCCAAGTACTCACCAAGCTCACATCTGCTTTGCTTCAGCCACACAGCTGGAGCAGATTGAATAGTGGTATGGTTGCTGATATGGGGAACCAGGCAAAGCTTAAAATTCTGACTGGAAAGCCTCCACTCGCAAAATGTAGCATTGATGAAGAGCTCTCATTCCAAACATGCCATGCAATTATTTTGCGCTGACATGAATTAGGGTTGTAAATGAGTTGGCCTACGCGCAAGATGAATCTTAACTGATAACCAAAACCGGTCCGGTCCGGTCTGGTCCAGTCGAAAATTACTTAATTAAGCTAAAGTAAACCTTAAGGTAATAAACCGAACAATTTTATTTACAAAATGTGAACAAAACAGAACGATATTAAAACACTTCACTGGAGGGCAGGGAAGGCTTAGGCTGAGCAAGGCTGGGCTGGGCTGGGCTGGACAGAACAGGTTTGGGGCTGGGCAGAGCAGGACAATGGCACATTTGTGCAGCTCTGGTCAGAGCACTTAATTTTTCTTTGCTTTGAGAAAAAGAGTTTGAGAGCCTCCTCGTAGGGGAAGTCTTGCACTGATGGGCCACGTGATTGAAATACTCATACACGCCTCAAGATGCTCCCCCTGAAGTCTGTTCCGGAGGTCTGTCTTCACCTGCAAACAGCAAGACCTCCGGTACACCTGCGCAGTTGCATTATTTTTGGACTTACCAGAAATCAACGGAGTATCTTTGGCCAACGTTAGCATACAAATTTGGTAGCTATAGTGAACAATTAATCAGCCTTGTCAATGCATAGGCCTAACTGACCTACCTATACAGCTAATTCGAAATAATTACAATTCACAGTTTTTTTTTTATTGATATATGAACCGCAAATAGCTGAGCAGGCGAACTAGCTTGCTAACCTAGCGTGCAAGATAGTTTGTTGGTTATTCGGTCAATGTTAAGATGCTTTCACACTGGACATGAAACAAATTTTTCGCATGACAGATTACAGTCAAAGTCAATGCAAAGTGTAACCTGTCGTATTTTACGTCCGGTGTGAAAGTGGCTTTAGCTGGTAATTCGGGCGCATTTTAATTCTAGGTAGCGAGCTAGATACTCGCGGTGCAACTCGAGCCAAATTAGTTAGCATAATAATGGCTATACGCATTTTAAATTGACTACATTTAAATGCATGAAATATAATGTTAGATGGCTAGCAAGATAGCCTTTATGCCAACCTAGCTAGCTAGACTTAATGCATGTATATGCGAGCTAAGTGCCTAAATGGCGAAGTTATAACTATTCACTATTATCCATTGACTTCTATGAGCAAGTCCAAAAATGATACAGCTGCGCAGGTGTACCGGAGGGCACGGCGAAATAGCCATTGAAATGTAAAAACGGTTCACGGAAAAATATACACTTCGTTTATGAAATGGTGTGAGGATACTTATATCCTCTAGGGTGGATACTTCAGTCTTAGCGCGGCTAGCCACTCCAAGCGCCTACTCGCTGGCACACCGTAAGGTTCTGGGCAAGGGCAGTCTCTCCTAATCACCTTGTAAAGAAAGCACTCCGTTTCCATAAAAGCTTTTATGTTTTTAGAGTTATTGGTACAACCAACAACGGAACAAGTGGAGCCTGAACGCTTTCAGCCTGCCGATCTCGCTTCAGTAACTTGCAGCGCAATGACCAGAAGTAGGAGACCGGCAGGGTTCTCATGGCGGCGCGCATCGTTAGAACAGAAATTAGGTGGATAACTATCTTTAAACCGCCGGAAAAGCTGTTTTAACTACCGCTATAGCGGCGGTTAACATCAAGTTTTAAAGCTTTTTTTTGTGTGAGAAAGAAGTCGTTTAGTTCCCCGTTGTGCCGCCAGCTTAACGCTTGTGTGTACATTTGCTCCAACGTTGAGGGAGAAGCCCAGACCAGCTGTAAGTAACGTTAGCGGAGCAGCCCAGCTCAGGTCTGCTGAGGTGATCTGCGGTCAAAACTTCACCGTATTCCCGGTAGAAGAACGCGAGCCGATTAATTTTGAAAGACCATTGTAGGTCTCATTGATGAGAATAAACATATGTGTCAGCTACGTTAGCATATTTGAATTAAAATTGTAAAATTTAAATAGCATCTGACAGTGTGCAGAGAAACAAGTGCGCACCTGCGGCGCACATCAATGTCAAAAGCACGCAGACATACAGGGAGAGATTTCCGCCCCGCCAGCAGGACGATAGGGGAAACACTGAGTCCTATATTTATTCTACAAGTCATCCTACCAAGTTTGCTATGTTATGCTATTGGGCAATTCCAATGTTCCGGACATTATATTCTAAGAGACTTTTAGCCATTCCAGCTACTCTCACAGTGAAAGTTTTAGCTCACGGAACCTAGCGTTATGTGTATTACTAGCTTAGGTCTGAGGCTGTTTAATGAAGGAATAAAAGCCATCCCGTGATGTCTGTGTGTTTCACATGAACCCGTTATGAACGTGATGGATGCTACATGAAAAAGACATGGAAATTCAGCAAAGTTTATTTCAAAATTCTCTGAATCTCATCAATGGCAGAAATGCGTGCTCCAGAATTACAAGATTCAAGATACATGATTCTTAGTTATAAGATCATTGTGGCGTTGTTTTGGTAGTGTACATCAATTATACAGTATCTTGCAGTTCATATAATAATGAAATGGATTTATTCAGGTTTCACTCCAATCAATCAAAGTCAACAGCTGTCCACTTCAGGTGTAGAGCAATTTATGAACTATACTTATGAGGTGTTTGTATTCTTACTCTGCCGTTAAACAGGATTGTTTCCACAAACTTATGACTGTTCAGACGCCATCCACTTATTTAATACATTGCTTACTCACAAGAACTGGAGAAACCATTCTGAGTGATAATCACTGACTCAACTCTGGACTGTAAGATTAGTGGTCACAGAACAAGTATTAAAACTAGTAGCAAATGATAAATCATACAAGTTAAATTATTTATTCTGACTCTGACTAGCAGAGGTCTGGGGACGAAAGTGAATAGGATAAATCGAAAACGAAGACAATCAAGTGGTGCCAGGCACAACAAACCCCGCCCCTCGCACATACTTTCACCTACTTGTACGTAATTCAGTAGGGACCTATTCTGGGTCAGTGGCCCGATACTGAATTTGGGGTGAATCTTGCCATTATTTTTGCCGCTAGTGTTAACAAACACACACAGAACAAACCGAACCGAAAACAATACCCCTTCCCTCACCCTTCAGGTTCATCGGGGTATAAATCAACACAGTGATCGAGATGTAATCTTTTTTTTTAAATCATAACAATAGAAATTGCAAAAATAGAAATGCTTATTGCAAAATGCATAGAGGATCTCCAATGAGTGAGCCTGTGATATCAAATTCATGCGACAAGTCTAGTAATATTCATAAATTTGATATCTCATGCTCACAAATTTGAGATGGTATTTATCCCATAAATGTCCGCATCATGTTGTTTGGAAAATGGAAAAATAGTGTTGACTCCTCGATGGCAGTCTATTCATGCTAATTGGATGAATAATTTGTTAGCTAGCATGCTAATGCTTTTTCGCCGTCAAATGTGTACAATAACAGTCACATATAACTCATTACTTTACTGGCCAAAAGGGTTCGCATACTTGCTGACGAATTATTCATCCCATTGAATTGAATAGACCATCAACTAGAGGAAAACGCCAGCAATGGCAAAGGTTTCCAGTAGTATTGACTTTGCGAAAATATTACATTCCCAATACTAAAAAAAGTTCATCCTGTGTAAAATGGAAATAAAAACAGAATGCAATGACTTGCAAAGCTCATAAACTGACATTTTATTCACAGTAGAACATAGACAACATATCAGATGTTGAAAGTGAGACGTTTTACCATTTATTGGATAATTTTAATGGCAGCAACACATCTCAAAAAAGTTGGTATAGAGCCATGTTTTTCCATTGTTTAGTATCCCGACTTCTTTTAACAAGCATCTGTAAATGTATGGGATGTGAGGAGACCAATTGCTGAAGTTTTGGGAGAGGGGGGGAAAAAAAAACTCCGGTCAGATGTGGGATTTTAGCTGCTCAACAGTCCTGGATTCTCTTAGCCGGATTTTTGGTTTTATGATGCACCAAATGTTTTCTATTAGTGAATGGTCTGGACTGCATGTAGGCCAGTACAGCACTCAGATTCTTCTACTGTTGAAGCCATGCTGTTGTGATGGATGCAGTAGGTGGTTAGGCATTGTTTTGCTGGAATATGCAAGGTCTTCCCTGAAAGAGATGTTGTCTGGATGGGAACATATGTTGCTGTAAAACCTCTGTATAATTTTCAGCATTGATGAAGCCTTTCCAGATGTGTAAGCTCCCCACACCATTTGCATCAATGCAACCCTATATCATTTGAGATGTGGGCTTTTGAAGTGTCCACTGATAAGCTGGATGGTCCCTCTCCTCTTTAGACTGCACAACACTGTCTTTGGTTCCCAAAAAGCATTTCAAATTTTGATTCATCGACCGCTGAACAGTCTTTAATTCTGCCTCTGTCCATTTTAAATGAACTTTGGCCCAGAGAAGATGGCGGCGTTTCTGGATCGTGTTCACATTTGGCTTTTTCTTTGCATGATACAGATTTTGCTTGCATTTGTAGATTGCACGGCAAACTTTGTTCACAGACAATGATTTCCGGAAGTGTTCCCGAGCCCAGGCAGCGTATTCCAGTGCAGAATCTTGCCTGTTTTTAATGCAGTGCTGCCTGAGGGCCCAAAAATCAGGAGCATTCAATATTGACCTTTGGACTTGTCCCTTATGCACAGACATTTCTCCAGATTCACTGAATCTTTTGATGATATTATGTACTGTATTCAAAGTTCATTGAGGAACATTTTTCTGGAGTTGTCCCACAATTTTTAGGTGCAGTTTTTTTGCAGATTGGTGAATCCCTGTCCATCTTTACTTCTGAGAGACTCTGCCTCTCTAAAATGCTCTTTTTATACCCAGTGATGTTACTGACCTGTTGCCAATTAACCTAAGTGGGTGCGTAAGGCCTCAATTCCTGACTTATGAGGCACTACGAATGGGAAAAAAAATTATTTCAGGCTTGTAGTACAAGTTCGTACTGCCTATGCATGTGTTAAATTTTGTCCTCTTCTTGCAGGTTCTCCTTTGGCATCGGCAGGACTTTTATCGGGTAAGCCTCAGGTCTGAACAGAGAACAGGGTCCTGTTTCACAAGGCAGGATTATAGTTAGCTGGGGAACTGTGCAAAACCAGGACAGCTCTTAACTTCTGTCTGTGACCCATATTCAGGGGAGCTCCAAGTGTTATTCTGCAACGACGAGGCTAACTTTGTTGTCCCGCCTCATGAGAAAGGCCCCAAGCATGTGATTTACCAGAGAAGTGTCACAGTCACCCTCTGCATAACAGTCGTATTGTGGAAGAGGGAGAGCTGCCTGTAATTCTCTACCCTGTTTATTGTACAATGTTTAATTTAGGCCCTGTTCCTCAAATCTCTGCCCTCAAGAACCATCTGACCTCCCTTTCCCTGAGTGTGACTGGTGTATAGTCACTCTGGCCAATCGGCATTGCTAATTGTTTAGCTACCTGGGAGAATGAAAACTAGGGATGGATTTGGATTTGAGGACCAGATTTGTGGATCCCTGGTAAACTTCTGTGCTCCGAAAGAAATGTGGCTAAATGGTCATCTGGCGTATATTTTGGGACGGTTAAGTGCTTGAGGCCATGTTTTGAAATCTGAAATGGATATAGCCCTTTTTGCGCTCCTCTGGCATGATCAGTTGGTTCCCATTTGACTAACTGAGCAATTATTGGTCTGGATTGGTCCTGTCATCACACCTGACTGTGGAGCAGGGGTGTCAAACTGGTCTGTAAAAGGGGCAAGGGGCTGCAGGTTTTCATTCTAACTGAGCAGAAGCACACCTGATACAACTAATTTAATCAACTGATCTCGTTCTGCACAGTTGATTAGTTGTATCCGTTGTGCTTCTACTTGGCTGGAATGAAAACCTGCGGTCCTTTGGGCCTTTTACAGAATGGCTTGACACTGCTGTAGAGCCTCCTCACCAGGCCCTGTTTTTGTGGACAGAAGGAGTCTGCCAGTTTTCTCCCGATCTGAGTGGAGCACAGTCCTGATTTCTACTAATCTACCCTCCTGCTGATTAATTAAACCCAATTTGCATAATTAGCAGCCATAAAAGCTTTCTGGCTGACTGTGGTGTGCTGTTTTAGGGCTTTGAGTGGAAGCTTACAGGACTGTAGACGTCTTGAAACGGGTTGGACAGTTTTGATAAAGTATTAGTGTTATAGTGTGGCGCCTATATGTGTTTTGGAGCTGCCCTGCGGGGCAGGGCTGTTGAGAACTTGATTGCAATTTGTTTTGTCTTTGATTGTCGTGTGCCGTGTTTTTGGCGCCCCCCTGTGTTCCAGAGCAGCGCTGCGGGGCTCGGGAGTTCCCCTGCCGCAGTGGGAAGGTGCAGTGTATACCGGAGAGCTGGCAGTGCGATGGCTGGGCGGCTTGTGAAGACAAGAGCGACGAGAGGGACTGTCCCCGTGAGTCCGAGAGACCCTTTAACCCTTAACCCATCTCCCTGCACCCTTCAACCCCTTCATCCCTGAACTCCTCGCCCTGTACCCCCAAAACCCTTTACCTATCCCCCTGTACCCTTGAACTTCATAACTGCTAAACCCTTCGCCCTGTACCCCCAAAAACCTTTAACCCTTTACCTATCCCCCTGTATCCTTGAGCCCCTTAACCCCTGAACTCCTCGCCCTGTACCCCTGAAACCATTTGACCCTGAACCCATCTCCCTCTACTCTTGAGCCTCATAACCCCTGAACCCATCCCTCTGTAGCCCCTAAACCCTCCCTTAACCCTGAATCCTGAACCCATTGCCCTGTACCCCAAGTCTGGCCAGGGTTTTACTGTGTCTCTGTTGTCGCTTCAAGGATGAGGTTTCACTACGACTTTGTTTTTCGCCGTATTCTGATCAGAATATGCAAGAAACAACACGCTTTGGCCAGAGCCGACTGTCTGTCTCTTCTTTTTCTTAAAGCCCTGAAAGAGGAGCGGTATCGCTATGGTAACGGGTTTGACCAGCTGGAGGAGGTGATGGGTGTGCCTCAGCCAGTGCGTTTTACCAGTAAGGCATTTTTCAACTTCATAAAAAAGTAAAAATTAAGTGTGATTCTGGCCGTTTCACTGGACTTTAAGTGCAATCCCCTGTATGAAGGAATTGGGTGATACCATGGATTAGTGGTCGCTGTGCTCCATCTGCTGCCAGGGCAGGGATGTCCTTGCAATTGCTCTGGAGCGAACAATTTTTCTCGCATCGATTTCAAATTAGGTGCGGACCTTGGTTATGATGAGAGAACGAAACTCAATTATTTTGGGAAGAATTGGTTAATCGTTAACAATATTAATGACTTTTTATTGATCAAATAACGGCCCGTTCTCGAGCCAAGCCTGGGTGTGGGAAATTATCCAGCACCTCTTCGTTTTATTTTATTTTATTGTTCTAATTGGCTGGAAATTTCAAATGCATGCAAAACAGATCACTTTTATTTCAGTTTGTTTACACATTTTCCTCCGCAAAAAGAATCCCGGGCTATAATGACACTTTCTAGGTCTGGGGACCTAATGCTATGACGTGGTGCTGGTGCTGTATGTAGGTGTAACGTAAGGTTTTTTTCGCAAGGTTAAAAGGCTCACGTAGCACAGTCTCTATCCTATAATGTGTTTTTTAAATATATATGTTGGCATCGTGAAGTTTCAGATGTGTGGGAGATTTGTATTCAGTTGTGGAGGAATAACCGTTCTAATTTTGAAGCTGACTGATTTGAATTTAAATTCAGACAACTTTAAATATTAAATGGAAATGCTCAATTTTTCTCAATCACAAATGACTCATTGGCAACAAAAACTAATTTGTTTAATATTTGGCATGGATCTTGTTGTGGTAAGGTCACAAAGCCTATCGATTTTGTTGAGCGATTACTTGAGGGAGTCCAACTGTCTAGTTTAATTAGGGTTTTTACGGTGTGTGTTTGATCTGCCACCCACATCCATCTGAATATGGACTGCACTGTCACTACACCTGTTGTCACTGAATCCTGTATAACTCTCTGATGTGACAACACACAAGTCGTGGTGATGGGCATCTTTCTGACTTTGGCATATTTCCCATGTGATGTGAATGCGACATTAGCCCTGCCCTCTCTTCCTGTGCCCAGAAAAATGCCCGAATGGCTGGCACCACTATGAGAAAACGGCTAGCTGTTACAAGGTGTACTTGCGTAATGAGAACTACTGGCAGGCTGTGGACACGTGTCAGAAAGTGAACGGCTCATTGGCCACCTTCGTCACCAACGAGGAGCTGCAGTTCATCCTGAAGATCCAAGTGGACTTTGACGAGAGCGTGTGCGAGAGGAAGGACCAGTGCAAGTGAGTCAATGTTGAGTGACTGCACTCTGGGTGTTGGGGAACTGCACACCATTGTGGCTTTTAGGGGACTGCCTGTGGATCTGTCTTTGACTGTGTTCCACATGTTTGTGACTGTGATTGGCTGTGCTGTGGGTTTGTGGCTGTGGGTTTGTGAGCATGTGATTGGCTGTGCTGCAGGTATGACTCTTATTGGATGTGCCATGTTTGTGACCGTGTGACTGGTTGCGCGATAGGTTTGACACCATGGTTGATTGTGCTTGGGGTTCACGGCCATGTGATTGGTTGTGCTGCAGGCTTGGCTTCATGATTGGTTGTGCTGTGAGTTTATAAGCATGTGATCGGCTGTGATTGGTTTTGCTATGGGTTTGTGGGCGTGTGATTGGCTATGCTGGAGGTTTGACCGTGTGACTGGCTGTGCTGCTAGTTTGCCACTGCTATTGGTTGCGCTGTGGGTTTGTGAGTACGTGATTTGTTGTGCTGCAGGTTTGTGACCATGTGATTGGCTGTGCTTCAAGTTCTATACCGTTATTAGTTGTGCCGTGGGTTTGTGACCATGTGATTGGCTGTCCTGCAGGTTCTGGGTGGGGTATCAGTATGTGATCAGCAGTCAGAACCACACCCTGGAAGGTCGCTGGGAGGTGGCGTATAAAGGTGAGTCTCCCTGTAAGGTGGGAAATGTCCCACATTTCACTTTAACAGACTGTGCATGCTGGTGTCCAGCGGCCCTGGTGCAACTTCAGTCCTCAAGCTGGAGGGCCCTACGACTCTAATTTAAATCAGTCTCATCTCGTCACCCAGGTAATGAACAGGATACTCACTCAGCACGCATGCTGAAGTATGTTTCAGACTAAATGGTAATGTCCCCGTGCTCACAGTGTGGGCTTTTTTTTGGTCTAGTGGGGGGAAGTGGGGCAGGTATCCATGGTAAAACTGGTGCTCGAGCACAGAAATGCTAAGAAGCAGAACGATTGCTTTATGCTCCAAAGCAGAAACGCAGACGGCGCTCACTAAACCAGCTGGACAGATTGACAATTTTACCTCATCAGTGTTCATGTGAAAACCAGTTTATTTTAGCTGAACCTTGAACTGTGGTTTTTTCATGGGCTCTCAAACTAGCCTCTAAAGATGGTGCAGAAACCGTACAGTTTCAAATCAGTTTTTTAATTCATTGTCTAAAGATGATCTACCACTGTTAATGCCATGTTTGGTCACTCACGGTGAATTATTGTGTATATATACATTATGTTGTGCATATAGATCATACTTTAAGAGAGCATATCGGGTATTTTCTGCCCCTGTAGCAACTCTGCATTTTACTGATATACAGTTCTGTTGACTGTTTTATTTCCTCCCTCCATGATTGGAGGTGCAGGTCCCATGCAGGTGTTTCTCCCGCCAGAGGGGCTGACTCGTTTCTGGGAGGGGTCGACGGGGGCGAGCCAGGACAGCGTCTTCTGCGCCCAGCTGCAGCGCTTCCACATGGGCAGCATGAACGAGCGCGGCCTCCACAGCTGGCATGCTGACAACTGCTACAAGAAGTTCCCCTTCCTGTGCAAGCGCAGTGCGTGCCGCCCGCTTCCTGTCCCCGCCCCTGCACTCCTCCAATCAACACTCGCCATCATCAACAGCCTCTAATCACAGCAGACCTTCACTACCCCATCCACCAATCACCATTCACCCTCTCTCACCTATTCCAATCACTGCTCACCTTCACCACCTGCCACCACAGGCTGCCAGGACAGCCCCAGTGCATCTTGGTATAGATTCTCTGAGTGTTTGGAACTTTATTGGATAGATTGACTGTCATTTTTCCGAAAGGTAATTTGTTATTTCGATGATGGTACAGACTACCTTGCAACCTATCAGTTCAAAATGTCAGTTCACTTGTTAATTGGTATGAGGTCTGGGCCATAGTGTCGTTCACATCATTACCATACCTATCACACCACTCAGTGAGCCCTCATAGCATTTTGAGTTAGATGTTGTCATCTTGGAGACCACTCTTCAGGATAATGTGGTGAGCTTTCATTGCAGGACAGATATTTAGTCATTGAAGATACAATGTCTGCGTTTACACATTACTGCACAGACTTGTGTGGACATGAAGATGATGTGTGTCCATTTCTAACCTAAAGGACAGATGTGTGGCCATTAAGGACAATATGTGCACGTTTATACCTTACAGGACAGATGTGTGGCCATTAAGGATATTGTGTGAGTTTATACCTTACAGGACAGACGTGGCCATTAAAGATAATATGAGTGCGTTTATACCTTACAGGACAGATGTGTGTGGACATTAAGGATAATGCGTGTGCATTTGTACCTTACAGCCCTGGTCCTCAAATCACACCCTACGAGGTCCAAGGGCTGCTGGTTCCACACTCCCTTTACTTGGAATCAGGTGTTAACACAGTCCGGCCAATCAGATGCACTAACTGTTTATTTACTTGCCTGGGATAACAGAAAACCTGGGCTGTATTTGGATTCAAGGTCCAGATTTGAGGACCCCTGCCTTACAGAATAGACGTGTGTGAACATTAAAGGGGAACTCGGGGCTTAATCATAATGCTGTATTATACTATCATAATTGTTAAATAAGTATTGTAAAATACAAATTTTTGTTCTCAAAGACGAGATAAATGAGGTTTTATTCCCCCTAATTAGTTGTCGTCTGTCTCTACGATCGCGTGATAATGACATAACGTCGCCCGAGAATGACGAACCGTTGCCCTTCGCCCAGAGGTTGCTTCAACATTTACGGTTTGCTTCTGTCACTTATCAGTCTATCTCAGATGCTGAGCAGATGATGGGTATATCATCGTGGATATGTGATTTTAGCTATCGCCGATATTCCCAAGATTGTTTCGGTTTTATAGTGAATTTACTTCGACATTTTCTGATGCAACTTCCTAGCTAGTTCTGCTACATCGTTATGGTTTTCTTAGACTTACTCAGCTAACCATAGCTACAGAAGTGATGGTCCTGAGAGTGCAACTGACGCCGAGTGGGAAGGTAAACGAAGTATCGACAATATTAAAATATGCGTCGATTGAATGTTAGATTTATGAAACGGCATATTGAAGTTATGGAATATTTACACATTAATTACCAGATATTTTCACATTTGTTGTCTGTCGCTTAAAGCCAGTTCATCAGTCATTAGTGACAACGGCTGGAAATGTGATGCTAGTTAAAATTCCACTCTTTTCTCGGTGGAGCAGCTGATGTCTCGTTAAGAGTGCCAACGAACAAACATCACGAGTAATCGAGACAAATCTTGCGAACATCATTCGTGGTTAATTAAGCCAAATCCTGGGAATATCAGCCATAGCTAAAATCACATATCCGGGATGATAAACCTGTCATCTGCTCAGCATCTGATATAGACTGAAACGTGGCAGAAGCAAACCGTTAATTTTGAAGCAACCCTGCGTATTTCAGAAAGTGCTTAACACCATCTCATGCAACTAGCCAATGGGCCATATTGAACGATCTTTTGTCATAAAATAATGGACCGGGACAATCGCACTATCCAACACAATAACGGCACATACCTTTGGGGGAAGGGCAACAGTTTGTCATCCTCGGGCGACGTTGCGGCATTATCACGCGAACGCTAAAGCAGGTGACAACTAATTAGGGGGAATAAAACCTCATTTTTTCTCCTCTTTGAAAACAAAAATTCCACATTTTTGCATTTTACAATATTGATTTACTAATTATGATTTTATAAAACGGCCATATGATTTAGCCGTGAGTTCCCCTTTTAAGGATAATGTGTGTGCATTTATACCTTGCAGGACAGACGTGTGTGGACATTAAGGATAATGTGTGTGCATTTATACCTTACAGGACAGATGTGTGTGGACATTAAGGATACTGTGTGTGCATTTATACCTTACAGGACTGACGTGTGGACATTAAGGATACTGTGTGTGCATTTATACCTTTCAGGACTGACGTGTGGACATTAAGGATACTGTGTGTGCATTTATACCTTTCAGGACTGACGTGTGGACATTAAGGATACTGTGTGTGCATTTATACCTTTCAGGACTGACGTGTGGACATTAAGGATAATGTGTGTGCATTCATACCTTACAGGACAGACATGTGTGGACATTAAGGATAACGTGGTGAGCGAGGGGTACTACTTCACACCGAAGGGGGACGACCCCTGCCTGAGCTGCACGTGTCACGCTGGTGAGCCGGAGATGTGTGTAGCTGCGCTCTGTGAGCGCCCGCAGGGGTGCCAACACTTCCGCAAGGACCCCAAACAGTGCTGCAAGTTCACCTGCCTCGACCCCGGTACGACCCCTGATTTCAGCGTCATGGTACTATCATCCATGAGATGCCAATCTGGGTTAAAGCACGGCGCACCATTTTTTTTTTTTTGTGAAAGTTGGGATGAAAAATGACTCTAAATTATGCTTAAATAAGTTGCTGGGAAAGCATTGGGAGAGAAGTGGAGTGTGGCATCTTAATGCTTGAACTCGGCTTAAATGTGTCCTGCCCTCTCTGTGCGTGCAAGCGAGCGTGTCGGCAAACAAATAATTGTGCTTTTGACTGCTTTTCTCAGGTCTGATTGGTTCAGATGCTGAGACAATAAAGTTTGTAGACCACCAGTAGTCTTGTGCATTCTGAAACCCAATGTCTATGTTTATCTCCGCCACAAGGTGGTGCTGTTTGTCTCTGTATGATTCAGCTTGCTGTGGAGGACTTGGCATTTCTGGATTGATTAATCTATGTAAATTAATGGGCTGTTTTATCTCAAACTTTATAAGGCTTTGCTGCTGTTTAGCTGTGATGTTAATGATAGTTATGCTTACTGAGCAGACGTGTTTTATTTTCTGTCTGTGTCCCATTTTTCTGGCTTCAGTTCTGATCTGTTGCTCCTGTTTGGCTGCTGATATCTGTGGTATTTATTGTCTCAAATTGCGGCACCCTGTTTAACTCTATGGTTAGTAGATTGAGTTGCTATTATGTGGTACTTCCCTTCTTTGATGGGGCAGTTTCTGAAGACTTTGAGAAGTGGGATGAGGTGCTGATATCTATGATACTTCCTGTCTCAGATGGGGGCAGTCTGTTTGACTCCATGGCCAGTGGGATGAGACTGATTGTGAGCTGCATCTCGTCCTTCCTCATCCTGTCCCTCCTCCTCTTTATGGTGCATCGTCTGCGGCAGCGCCGGAGGGAACGTATCGAGACGCTCATTGGAGGCAACCGTACGTCTCCTCTCACAACACTAACCAGCACCCCAACACCTTCCCACAACGTCACAGCTGCTGGTTCAGCAGTTTATTTGTAGAAATTCAAAGCACTTATACACTTCTAATTTGTGGGTTGAAATTAGTGGTGACCATTAAACCAGGGAAAAAAAATATTGAATTCTTTGAAGATCCCCTATCATTTCAACTGGTGCATGGCCATTGCAAGCCATTTCAAAGTCTGTTTCTTTGTGACATCATATAGTCAAGTGACTGCCCAGAGGCAACTTCAGCCAATCAGTGAATCAGTTCCTTTATTATTTGGTGTTATCCCTCCCCTTGATGATGTCACAAAAGACCGATTTGAAGTGGCTTGCAATGATTAACCGACTGTGCACCTGGGGACATGTTGGGGGACCTTTTAAGGTTATTTTGACCGCAGACCTTAATTTAAAGGAAATTTCTAGGTGGGCCTGTGGAAAGGTGACATTTCGGTCCACGAGGCCGTCACTTTGCTCAGTTGAAAGGAAAAATGACTAGTAGTTACACAAAATAGCTGTTGTTGAACTTCCTGGTGCTGTTTTTGTATGTTTCAGCATGTTCTGCAGTAATGACAGTTCATGTTTAAATTTCAGTTTCCTCTCTCTGTTGTCCTGCAGTGCACCACTTCAACCTGGGCCGTAGGGTCCCGGGGTTTGAGTACGCCCCGGACGCATTTGGGACTGGTCTGACCCCCCTGCACCTCTCTGATGATGGGGAGGGGGGTGCATTTCACTTTCAGGAGCCCCCGCCACCGTACTACAAGTACCCCGACATCCCCCCGCCCCCCTACGAGGCGTCAATCAACCCCAACAGCGCCCTCTACCTGCAGCTCGGTACGGGTTCCTGAACAAACCGTAGACGCACAGTCACATGCATGCGCGCATACACGCGCACAGACACATGCGAGCACTCGCTCGCACGCGCACACACTCACGCACATACACACTTATTCACTCACACTTGTGCTCACATGTTCAGACAGACTTCCAAAGAAGCATACTCCCTTACACACTCTCACACAATCACACTAATGCACGCAGTTGCTCTCATTATTCTGTTATGCCCTCCTACCCCCAGGGAGGGACGTTCTTCCACCAGCCAATAGCAGGCTGCCAGAGGCGGAGCCTGAAGAGATGGAGCAGGAAATCCCAGATTCTGGCTCTGCCCAATCAGAGCACCGCCCCCCGCAACACAGGGAAGATTCCATCGACAGCAGCACCTTACTGGTGGGGCCGGACACGCCCACCGAGGGCGACGACCTGGATGCCAGGGCTACAGACTGCCTAGGCAGCGGCACTCTCAGCACAGCTGTGTAGGATGGGGCAGGGCTACATGGTACGAGTGACAGCACAACTTTTCGTCCCATGTTGGACGCTTAGACAGGTCTCTGGAGGAGTTGGGTTTTAAATTTCTTGAAAAACTGACACAATTTTACCTGCTATGGTGCGGTCTTTGGCTCCAATAACACATTGCACTCATTCTTTGCCCTAGAAAGTCTCATAGCAGCAGCTCAAGCAGGATTTACTGGATCTTTCACGTACTGTGCTGATATTGGTCATGTACACGGGTAATGAGTCATAGGTCAGAGGTCAGGTATCCGTCTCAGCTGCCATTTCTCTGTCTGTGTCATAAACTGCTCACACCCTGGCTTTGCTAATGCTGATTTGCCAAGGTGTGTGTGTTCGTGCTCGCGTGTGCCTGCATGTTTGCGCGTACATGTTTGTGTGCGTGTATGCATGCGTGTTTGCTCATACTGTCCTGTGTGTGTGTGTGTGTGTGTGTGTGCGCGCGCATCTTTAAGAGATTGCTGTAAATTATGCATTTCAGTTTCAGAAGTGTTGTAATTCTCTTAAAATGGCCCGTGCAAGAAAAAATTTTAGTTGATGACCTCTCTCCCTTAACATCTGTCTTTACAGTATATATGTATGTATATACACACTCTTTTACAAGATACAGCACGAAAACTGCTACATTCTTTGCAATTTAACTGTAGACCATTATTAATGGAATCATTTTACAAATCTGTTCGTATATTTAGTTATAAGATTATATGGAGTAGCCTAGTGCTACATATGCTGTTGTAGTGCTTTGAGGCTTAGCACTGCAGAGTTATTGTGCTGTGCAGACTTGATGTACTCTGTGTGAGGCTTAGCTCTGCAGAGACACTGTACTCTGTGTGAGGCTGAGCTCTGCAGAGTCACTGTACTCTGTGTGAGGCTGAACACTGCAGAGTTTCTATGCTCTGTGCGAGGCCGAACACTGCAGAGTCACTGTACTCTGTGTGAGGCTGAGCTCTGCAGAGTCACTGTAGTTTGCCTGAGGCTGAGCTCTGCAGAGTTTCTGCGCTCTGTGCGAGACCGAACACTCCAGAGTCACTGTACTCTGTGCAAGGCCGAACACTGTAGAGGTTCTGCGCTCTGTGTGAGGCTTAACACTGCAGAGTTTCTGCGCTCTGTGTGAGGCTGAACACTGCAGAGGTTATATGCTCAGGATAGCAGTGAGAGACTGTAAGCCAGAGGTGCTCGATCACTTGCCATGCAGGGCCAGGTGTGTGCGGATTGCAACTCCAACTAGTCATGATCTGATGACCTCACTCAGTTTAACCAGTGAAGTGGGAGCTTGTGTGTGGGATCAGGAGATGATTTGATTGGTCGGATGAGGACATGCTCTCATGGAGCTTTTTTGCTCATCATTGGGCATCGCAGCTTTAAAGCCCCACTAGGTAGGAATCCCAGTTTCGTGTGCTCTAGCGGCCACGAAAGGCCACCACAGCAAGTAGAAGCACAACACTGCTGTTGTAAAACACACGGAGCGCTGTTACCGGCTGACGTCCCTCGTGAGAATGTGCGTTTTTTTTTTTTTTACACCCTGAGACCTGTGGAGCTGGTGTGAATAAAGTTATTAGTTATGATTGTGTTTAAATAGAAGTCTTCAACAGCGTTGGATTAAAACTACTGCTCTACAACAGAGTATGCGCAAGCACCACTCCTAAGGGTAACGTTAGCAGGCCTAATTAGTAGTTATTGTAACCTCAAAACGGGACAATATCAATATCATGACGGTACAACACCAGCCTACAAAGCTGATATGGCCGGATTTTGCTTTCAAACAATAGTTGCTAGTAAGTCAAAAACTTCTTTCACCGTGAAGCATAAAGTTCGCTATAAAAAACACTCCGAAAAGAGGCCAACTCTGCCGGCGAAATGCTAATGCTACCTCTGCTAACCTTGTTTACATTATTTGGATGGGCTTGCAATCAGTTACGTTTCGATAACCCAAATAGTGACTGCGACTACACACAATAACACAGCCGACAAAAACAATGTGTGATAAATACAGTGCATGAACACGAGCATATAACTCACCTCTCAATCAGAAACACTGCCAGCTCGGCGTCCGACTTGCAGCTCTCTTTTGCCATGAGCTCTCTCCACTGTGCCGGTCCTTTATTAACTCTGGTTTTGTGCCGTGCACAGTCACTCTCCCTTTTTTAATTTTTTTATCCTGGCTTCCACCGACACTGTCCTTTTTCGCTTCTTTGCCTCAGCCATTTTTCAAGACGCGATACCGGGCTAACGGGCTAGCCTAGCTACCTCCTCCTTATGCTCCTTATCCAAAAGTGTGTGTGTGTGTGTGTGTGTGTGTGTGTGTGTGTGTGTGTGTGTGTGTGTGTTGTAAAGCAAAGCAGAACGTACGTCTCGGGAGAGTGCGGGACTCGTGGTCGAAAGTTATATAGTCCCAAATGCAGGCCGCCAGGTCCCTCTGTGGTAATGGGAGAGATGGCATTCTCACTGTAATAATCCAGCCCACCAATAGATCGACTTTGAAACTGATATTTTAAGGTAAAATTCCTACCTAGTGGGGCTTTAAGCACTGCAACGTTAATGGTGGTCAGCAGGGGTAACATCATTGCCAGCTTTGTTTGTGCGTTGCCAACTATGTAAAGACAAAACAGAAAACTGAACACACTCAGCTTTACAGGTTGTATCGTGTTGGAGGAATGCTTATCTCCTTCACAAATCATTCAGGCTTTGGAGTGAAACCAGCCATGCGCCCAGGTTTCATCTTGTGCGCCACTGGTGGTACATTTTCCTTATTTAGTACATGTAACCTGCCCTGTTTGTGGAGAGCTATTAAATCCACCAAGTTTAACTTCAGTCATAATTTCCTGTCTTGGATTCTGGAAATTAGCTGCTTAGCTCTACGTGCTGATAGAGTTGTGTCTTGGTGGCAAAACCTATTTGACGGTAGATCTCCAGGAACAGGGCTGGGAACCAGTGTTGTCAAGCCTGATTTGAGGGATAAAAGCCAGCCCTGTGTTCTCTCCAGCCCCCTTTTACCTCCTGTAATGACTTCTATTCAACTTAGAACTTTCATTTTAGCCCCCTATATTGACAATCTTGTGTAAAATATCCATGTGTTTGTTAATTAATGAAAATAAGCTTTTGAGGTCCTCAGCAATCAAATTGGATGTGTAGCTAAACGGCCTTAGAAAAGGGTTGGGGATCTGGATTTTGTGGAGCACTGGTTCTCACACCGGGGACCCTCTCTGTATAATGATTTTTGTTCCAAACAATAGTGCAATTTAGGACTTAGAATGAGCGCTTATTTCTCACTATGCCAAATATAGCTTTGCGGTGCCATGGTAATTCTGAATTTCATATCTATATATTATTACTGAGTTGGTGGTTTGCGTATTTTCATTTCCTCTGAAACCACCATGAATAATTAGTCTGTTTTCCGCATACACCGGTTTTACTGTGGCAAAGATGATGTGCCAGGTTTTTGTAGTTAGTTATGTAGTGAAAACTGCATTTTGTAGCCGTTTTTGCTCGTAAAACTGGCTAATTCAATCAGCTATTATTGTGCCCACACATATAGCCCGTACGTAGCACAGGTATCAGCTAGTAGTGCTTATTGCGAAATATGGCCAACAATTACATTGATAATGGGAAACCAATGAAAGACTGGGGTTCATGGGTTTACTGATCTATTTCAGAGTTGGCTACGTTAACATGGTTAACATACTTCATTGAAAATGTTTTTAGGTGTTGAAAATGTGTTCATTACATTTGGAATTCTCTTCTTAAAAACGATTGCTGTTCAGATTTGCCTCATTATTTGCAGACAATGCAGATTTGCTCATTGGCATTGTCACTGAATTCTTCTTTATCTGTTTCGATTATTGGTGACTAGCTGTCCCCACTTTAACTAGTAAGGATCTATTTGATTGGTCCATTTTTTATTTGATCAGTTTAAAATTCAGAAGAAATTTAGAGAAAATTTACCTCTCTTAATGCAATTTTGTGCATTGAAGTAATTCATATATAGCTCGAGTATATTGTTTGCAATATTAGACTGATAATCATTACGTACCCCCAAAATGTTCCTTTTGATGGCATGCCCATACATTTTTGGCAAAATGTGATTGAAGAGTTGAAGTAATGTGACATCAAAAGCTCACTATTGAGAAAAATGGGCAGCTTGTTACAATCCTGGGATTACCACTGCGGTTGGAAAGAAAACCAGCATACACAGGGTATCCCGAGGACGGAGTTCGAGAACCATTGTTAAGTGAATGGCAGAGCAGCTACACCTTTGGCAACCACATCGAAAAACGGTTGATGATCTCATGTAATAACACGCCTGCGCTGAACTGGTACAGTGCAAGGCGTGAATATCATTTCCCCTCATGAACTACTGTCAACTGCGTGTGAATGCGACTGTCAACTGCGTGTGAATGCGTGCGTGTGTATATCTGTAGGTTTGTACGGGTTTATAGGTAGATAGTTGTTTTCGTTTTTTTTTTTTGTTTTTAAATGTGCATGTTTTATGATTCAAGCATGTGGAGAGAATGTTCGATCGCGTTAAAAAAAAAAAAAACTCCCCTGCTTGCTTTCAGCAGTCTGATCCCGTACAGAAACTTCATAAACCTTTTCGCTCTGTTCATTTGTGATTAACGGACGCTGCGCTGTTTTAAATATTGTAGTTGCATTATGTAGGATGAATATGATTTTTTTTTTTTTTGTGTTGAAGTCCTTGTGAATTTATTTTAGTTTTGTCAATTGTTTTTCTTCTCATTATTATATGTAGATTTTTTTTTTTCAGGAGACATTTAGCTATTGAGATTTTCTTGAAGGACCTGTTCATGTAATTATGCCAAATAAAGTAACAGGAACGAAGGAATTGTTGGCCTCTGACTGGATTTTTCTTTTCCCCTCTTGGGAGTTGGGGGGTGAGATGGATGGTAGAACGTAGCTACTGCATGGGGCTGAGTTGTTAATATCCAATAGGAGGGAATTGGTCCGACCCATCAAGCATGCTGTATTGTTAAGTAAATTGATATCAGCGATTGGGGACGGCCAATTGTAGAGTTAAGGGTCTGTAAATTACTGGCTTGCTGTCAGATCTATCATTTCGAGTTGTAAAATAACATAACATGAGTGATGAGAACAGGCCATTCAGCCCAACTAGGCTCGCCAGTTTCCCCCCCCCCTCTCGTGAATATATCACTTCTGATGCTCAAGGACTCAATGGTATCCAGCTTTAAGTCAAGCCTGCTCTTGAAAATTCCCAAGGTTTCTGCTTCAACAATATGGTCAGGCAAGCTATTCCACATCGAAATTACTCTGGGTGAAAAAATATTTCCTTATATCAGCGCTAAATTTTAGCCTGACTCCATCAGCCTTCATATTTCTGCTTAATTTCATTTCGCTTCAGTGCTCAGTGTGGTTACTTGGAACTCAGCCTCCTTTACCTTGGCAGAAAGACCACCGGGCCAACCAGCGAACAGAAGGCATGGCCGAGAGCCATGTAGCAGCTGCACCGAGTTTGAAATTGTAGTCTCCGAAATCAACAATAGCTGTGGACATAGAGCGAATGGCCTCCCATGTTTCTGTCGTGGAGAAAATCCTGGGTATCAGTGACTTATAGCCACAATAAGATGAAAGTTTGGTTAGGTTTTTGAATGGAAATAATGTAGCGCTACTCCCTACAGATTGTTATATCTACTTAATAGCCATCATGAAATAGGCACCCTGTTCATCTCTGTGAGAGACAGCCGAACCACCTCAGCTAGCTTGTAGCTTCTAGTGTTTCATTGCCCGCAAATTTCACACCATTTAAAGGATCTGTGTGTAAAATGGGGGAGGGGGAACTGTGACATCCAACGTTCAGATTTTAGACTGCAGTGCTCACTCACTCACGCTCACCCCTCCTGTTGCCACATTTCTGCCCTATTCTGGATTCTATGTAAATCATCCTAAATCACTTTAGTGGACTCTAAACTATTTGCCAAACCTTGGTATCATCTGCAAATTAACCAATTTGCTCTCAATATTCCTATCAAGGTCATTAATGTAGTTGAGGATTAGCAGGGGTCCCAACACCGATCCCTGAGGGACGCCACCATACCTAGCTCAGATGAGGTTCCACTGACCACCACTCCTTGTTCCGTTCTGGAACCAGTATTGAATCCACTCCAGAATACCTGTAACTCCAATGGAGCTCATATTAAAAATGAGTCTCTTATGCGGTACTGTATCAAATGTTTTCTGAAAATCCAAGTATATGATGTCAAAAGCCCTGCTCTGATCATAAGTCTTAGTGGCCTCTTCAAAAAATTCCAGAAAGTTTGTCAGGTATGGCCTTCCCTTACAGAAACCACGTTGGCTACATCTCAAGATATTATTGAATTCAAGAAATAATTCCAGCTCATTTTGTAAGATACATTCCAGTATTTTGCATGCAATGCAAGTTATTGCATGCAAAATTGTAATTTCCTGGCTCCTAATGGTCCCCTTTCTTATATACTGAGAGGTATTAAAAATGCATAATAAAATAGAATTTTTTAAGTAGTGGCAAATAGTTTCTTTCGTAGTTGCAAAATATGGTCCCAGGAAACTGTGCTTTTGGTAGTAAGACTTGCCCTCACTGTCATCGTTACATGGGCAGTCAATTCAGCAGTCCTTATGCATTATCTGATGTGGCAGAAGGCGTTTTATGGAATGTGTTTCTGTGGCGTCACAAATTAGGCGCTTCGTCGGAGACGATAGCTGACGCATCTCGTCATTCTGTGTCGTCCCTGCAGTCTGGATACGGTCATTTAATGGACAGTAATGAGTCCAGAATCTTTTCTTTGAGACTGGCCATCATTCAACATTTAAAATGTTTGATTCTTCCAAGATTCATTTGTTTGTGGCAATTGAAGTGGGAAAGATGTGACTTTGTTTTATGTGTTTTTTTTTTATTGGCCCCGATCTTCAACTTTTCATGTGCAAAATGATTTCTCCCAATGTGTTTCACGACCATGATCCAAGGAACTGTGCTGTATTTAGATAATCATAATGAGGTGTTAAACCAAGAAAGGATTCGAACCCAGACTCTTGACATTTTACAAAGCTTACCATACCTGATGGTCATCGTGTCAATCAGGAAAAAGAAAAAACTATCAGTTTTCAAATTAGACGATAAAAACCACTGCATTTTTAATGCCTCTCAGTATATATTATATTGCCCTCGTGTATGCCTACACGGTTAGATGCAGAGTTTCAACACCATAGTCAATCTAGAAAAACAACTTGGTTATTGTTCTGCAGAACGGATTTCCACTCGATTCTGTTGGCTTATTTTTTGGGAAAATTTTGTCGAAAATTGGCCCTTTTTTTGACTGGGTTGTCGTATTCACACTCCGGTCTGTTTTTAATGGGCTGTTTGGCGTTGTTGCTTTCTCTCGTATTCAAGCTGGCCATACATTCACCCTACCCATTTTCACATACAGTGGGGTGGAAAAATTTGGGCTCCCCTAGTTTAAATGTCCGGTACAATTTATCGCCAAGTGATTGAAAGCAAACCTGAACACTAAATGCTAAAAAGTTAAACAGGACACATTTTTATCACATTTTAAAACAAGAATAATTTTTTATTATGAACTTTTCACAGTTTCAAAATAATAAAACAAGGAAAAAGCCCTTGTGCAAAAGTTTAGGAACCCTGTCAGCGAGTACTTTGTAAATCCTCCTCAGTCAGCTGTAACAGCTTGCAAACGCTTCCTGTTGCCAGCCTAGAGTCTTTCAATTCTTGTCTTTGGAATTTTTTCCCATTCTTCCTGACAGAGCAGCACTAGTTCAGAAATATTCTTCGGCCGTCTTGCATGCACGGTATGTTAGAGGTATCTCCATAGATTTTCAATAATATTCAAGTCTGGGGACTGTGATGGCCATTCCAAAACCTTCATCCATCTTTCCTGGAGGCACTTCATTGTGGATTTTGAGGTATGCTTTGGGTCATTGTCTTGCTGGAATACCCAACATGTCTTCAACTTCAATTTCTGCACTGAGCGTTGAACATTAGGCTTTAGAATGTCTTGATATTTGGTGGAATCCATCCTTCTTTCCATCGCACAATATTGCCTGTGCCCCCAGCTGCTACACAACCCCGAACAAAATGGATCCACCTCCATGCTTAAGAGTTGGCAACGTGTTCTTCTCTACAAATGCTTCACACTTTTTTCTCCAAACATACCTTCTTTGGTCGAGGCCAAAAAGCTCAATTTTGGTTCCGTCAGTCCAAAGCGCATTGTTCCAATAGGCTTGAGGTTTGTCAAGGTTCTCTTTTGCATACTTCAGACGCTTAATTTTGAGTTGAGGTCGTAGGAAAGGCTTCTTTCTTGCAAGTCTGCCATGTAGGTCTTGGTTGTTTAAGGTACACTGTGTTGCTGTCCTGTGAACAACTACTCCTGTGTCTGCTGCTCTTTTTTTGCAGCTCTTTTGCACTGATGTGTGGGTTCTTCTGAGTATTTCTCACCAGATCTTAGGCCATTTGATCTGAAATTTCTCTTTGTCTTCCAGATCTTGCCTTTACTTAAATTGTTCCATTTATTTCTCATTCTCTTACGATGCTTCTGACCGTAGAAATGGGTAGTTTGAAATGTTGCGAGAGTTTTTCGTAGCCCTCTCCTTGTTGGTGGAAGTGAATTATCTTGATTTTGACATCCTTGGACAACTGTGAAGAGGAACCCATGGTTTTTAACACCAGACACAACAGCCACCACAACTGGATACTTTAGGAGGCATTGTGTTACTTCAGAATATATAGTTCAACAATGGAATTATATTCATCTGACTCATTGAAGCCCTAATGAGTACATCACCTGGGTCTGGGCCTTAGGAATCATCTTAAAAGGTAACAAAGAGATCATAACAAAGAAATAATCCAAAAGGATTTCTGAACTTTCGCACAGGGCCCTTTTTGCTTTCTTATTATTTAAAAACTCAAAAGAAAAAGAATCCTTGCTTTTAAATTTGTAGAAAGGTGTTTAACTTTTTAGTATTTAGTGTTCAGGTTTGCTTTCAGTCACTTGGAGGTGAATTTTAACAGACATTTGAACCAGGAGTGCCCAAATTTTTGCACCCCACTGTATCATGTGATACTGTCTTTCCTGACCTCCGTGAGCCTCCTTGCAAGCAATTGCCTCCTGAGCGGACTTTAGCCACTGAATGGTGCTGTGCGTCCTCAATGAAGGACAAGGAAGCAGAACTGTCTGTTAGGTTCTTCAACAAAAGGATTTTTTTTTTTTTCTGATGTTGGAATGATGTCATTTGACTGCCACAGGTGAGTGCAAGTCCATGCTGTCTTTGAGCAGGAGGAATCTTGTTGAAGTAGAAAGGTAAAGCTTTTTTTTTAAAATTCACAGCCTCCAATGTTGTGCCTCTCAGCATGAGTAACCATCATATTTTCAATCAATTATTTTTTTTTAACAGGGGAAAAGACTTCTAAATTGTGCGAATTTGATTTGATGGCTTTTTTTCTTTTCTTTTTTGCGGGGGCCTAGACGTCGAAAGAACTTTAACCCTTTCCTTGATAGCTTGCCAAACCTGGATAATTTGGCCTGTTGGAAATTCCATATCCTGCAATCTTAAATGCTAACGGGAACGTGAGCGAGCCGGGGGAGAATCCCGCCCGTTAAGAAGAATCCGGAGTTAAGGTTGTGACGCTGAGCCGCGCAACATGAGCGGCTAAATCCCGTTAAACAAGCATCCGCTCCTGGTGATAAGGGACTCAGCGATTTCCCTGGGAAATTTCTGACTGAAATTGGGCCTAGCCGTTTCCACACTTCAAAGTGAGGCAGAGGCGAGACTAATCCAACAGGCAGTCGGGGGGGCCTCACTGATGAGCGGAATCACGCGGATCGGGTTCTTGATTATTTGATTCCTTGCTGAGATCACCAAGACCCCTATTCAGATTTTCTGCACTGGTGGACTCAGTAGACCTTATCGGCGGGGTTTCCCTCACACCTGGCCCCCTGGACGAAACAGACCCTGATCCAGAATCAGTGGAGTGTCATGTTTGACTGCTCAGCGTTTTCAACTCAACTGGCACTACAAGCAGCGCTCTCGTTTGCGAAACTGTGTTCAAGAGTCACTGTGACTGAAAGTTGGCTGCATGGCCTGTTACTGGAAGCACTGTGGCTCACATTTGGGCACACAGAGGACTTGTAACTGGACTGTCACTCACTATGTATGGCTTCAAAGGAGGGGAAAAAAGTTATGACAGTTGCAAAACGTCATAAATTCTTTGACCTATATTAAATTCAAGACAATTAAACCGCTCATTCTAACTGGTGTTTGTGGATATAACTTTATATTTTAGTAATTGACTAGGATTTGCCTCCGGAATCCAGAGTACAGGTGGTGATATTACATCTAGATAAATGGCGGCTCTTGATGCAGTGGCATCTGAGTGATTGGAGATCATGAGTAGATCTTCAGCCTAGACTTGAGCCTTTGACCTAATAGCACAGAAATTCCACTAGATTCCGGGAATCTTCAAATTTTTATACACCACAGAGTATGAAATGCCCAACTCCCACTTTTTCTTTGACGAACATTATTTTTGAACCTTTCAATGTTTTTTTCTCATATATTTGTGGGCTAATTGTTGATCCTGTGCCCATCTTTACTTATGAAGGACTAGGCCTTTCCTGGATCCTGTTTGTGCACCAAATCTTGATTAATGGCAGGAACAGATGAATAATAACAAATAAAATTAAGTTGACCATACAAAACATACTGTCAGCAATAAAATATAAGTCGATGTAGACATAACTGCATTCAGTTTTTATGTACATTTTCCATACCGTCCCTTATTTTTCTGAGTTGGGCTACCGCCTCCTTTTATCCACAGAGTTAATGGGATAAAGGTAGGTAATACATTTCGGCCAAAGCTACACAGAATTGTGCAGGTGATGGTATGACCTGAACTAAAATGTGCTGCCGATGAATGACGTCATTACGCTTCGCTCTTAGGGCGACACATTCTCGCAAAACGTTTCCTATGATATTGTAGTAAGACCTAATTTTTGTGCTTTACTGCCTGCTTGGGGTCACTCGGCCGGTTTGAGTTTTTCATTCATTGGGAAGTAGAATGATCTTGGGCTCTCTCATCCAGGCCAACACTCGTGGCTTAAGCCTGTTTTCCCATGTCCCAATATTGGCACTTGCGCCAGTGCGCATATCTGCGAGAACACTGGATCTCTCCTTTCTCTGCGTTTGTTGTTCAGAGGTATGCACAAATTTCCTCAATACACCCCTGATCCGTCCCTCCTGCATGTCTGCATCAGACAGAACTTTGCTGCAGACTATTACCGGGAAAAAAAACTATGTTACTGTGACGTTTTACATGCATGAACCTATTCAGATAGGACTGAAAATCAGAGATATTGACACAAAACTTGGGATTCTTTTGTTAAGTACCATAAAGTATTTTTGGAAAAAGTTTGAGCAAAAGGTGTCATGTTCATGAGTGGCTGAGTTGACATGGAATGACCCAATTGAGGTCTGTGCCACAGCTGCTCTGATAATTGATTCATCCCTGAAGAAGCGCGGACTTCAGGTCCCCACGTTCTGTTTGCCCATCACACAAGTGCGCGCTTTGAGGACGACCACAGCACTCATAAAAATGAAATGTTAGATTTACTTAAGAATGTTTATGTCAGCTGGTTCCACGCAATTGCTTTGCGTAACCTTTATTTGACTTCTAACATTTTTGGACAGTTTAATTAATTGCATTGAGTGGAATGTACTTAACTCAGTTTTGTGGAACCAGTTGACATAACATTATTAAGTAAATCTAACATTTCTAGCATTTCATTTTTGAGTGAGGGCTTAGGGTGGGTATTGGGGAAAAGCTGTTGTCTCTGAAAGCCTGTCATATGCTCGATGTAAAGGTGTGGCCCCTGAGCCTGCAGCTCGCACCATTTTTCTATATTTAGATCTTGGCGAGACAGTCAGGAAGTTCGCAATATAACGATTTCAACATTATTAATTTATCTCCATTTTCATTATTCCCGTCAATTCTTTCATTTAGTCTATGAGGGAAAAAATCAAGCTTTTAGTTGCTTTGTTTTCTTTATTATTATTTTATCACGCATATAGTCATTCTGAATAAACTTAGATTTGTATTTGTCCATATCAATGAGCATGTGATTCTCTGATCCGAAATAACCGAATACAGAAAATAAAATATAAACGTGCCATTATCATGTTGCACTCTGTGGATTTTTCTCTGTGCGCATCGAATCACACTGCAAACCTTCGCATCAAAATGTCAAATGTTTTTTTCTGAAACGGTCAGTGTGTTCCCGTGAACTTGGGGACACTCGGAAACATTCATGACGTATTCTACCAGTGTCACCTGTTTAATGGGATTTGCATCTGGAGAAAGACGGTTCAGTTGATCAAGAGCGCGCAAATATTTAAGGCTTTAACAGGCGTAACGCATATACTCCGGAAAAGCCTGCACTGCAGTGGTTGTCATTTGAACCGTGGTCGCTGTTGGGTACCGAAACGAGTCCTGTAAAGCGCTCAACTCCCGGCTCGACCCTGTTCAACTCATCAAGAATTCGCGATACCGTTATCCTACCACCATCCACCCACAGTTACCCTGGGTTGAACGTTTTGACATTGACACTGTGGCTAATTGATTTTTTTTCATTCCTGAGAGACGGCCATGGATATTTTTGGAAGAGTACTGCTTTATTTCACAGCATTTTATGGAGGCTCATACGCAGGTGACTGACCTTTTTGCCATTGTTTTGTTCTCTTCGGCAATTTGTATAGCATCAGTTGGCCGAATTTTATGCTCATTGTCGGTTACGACGAGTAAAAAGATTCAGGAATTATACTGAGCAGTTATGTATTTAGAATTAATTTCATGAGAAATTTATTGCATTGCATGGACCTCACAGCTCAAATCAAAGATTACAGCGAAAACCGACCATTGAGATTATTGCCTGTAGCTACTTGCTAATATTGATTGAACATCTTCTACTTTTAGGCGACTTCTGTTATGATGAAGAGCACTGTAGTAAGTGATTGTTATTATTATTATTTTTATTGTTGTTGTTGTTGTTGTTTATTGTTCTTGTTGTTCTTGTCTCAAACCTGTTTTTTATATAGCATTTAGCCAGTGTGGAGGAAAAAAAAATGTGGTCTGCAATTTCATTAGAGTGGGCACCTTTATTACAGTTTTATAATATGACAAGTTGCCTACAGAAGTATGTATTTTGCTCAAGATATTTATATGAGCAATTTTCAATAGTAATGGCTTCTAACTTGGCATTGAGGGCAAAATAATGGCATCTTCGTGCGTCAGGTACCAAAGAGATTCTGTGCTTTAATTAATATTACTTGTACAGTTGTGTTAAAAAATGGTTGTAAGTTAAAAAAATGTGAATAAAGTGCAAATATTTTTATATTTATTATTATTATTTTTTTCAATTACATTCCTCACATGCTACTAATCAAGGTTATAAGCAAAGAGTCCAGGAGTATAGTATCAGGTGTGTAATTGTTTGGTTGCAATGAAACCCTGCACCCACACTGGCCCTTTCTGGTAAAGATTGGGGACCCCTGCATTATACATTCAATTCCAGATCAAAGCATTAACAAATTTGATCAAGTCTTTGTTATTCTTTTACTTGAAGCAAAGAAAAGGAATACTGACTTGTTCAAAAAAAAAAATTGCAGTGTTGACTGTTTTATCTTCAACTTCAAACTCTAAATTTAACTCAGGATTTAACTTCGCTTTAAAGTACTGAACAAATTTTTCGTGGCATAACTATCGTTTTTGATAACCGTTGTGCAGCGTTGCATGTAGTCAACCAACTTCTGGCAACGAGAAACAAGCATTTCACTCCAAGATGAACAAACTACTGTATGTTTCACAGTTCCAGTGAATGTTTGGGTGTTGCTTCAGAAGCTGCATTTCTAATGTCCCCCCATAAGTTTTCAATGGGGGTTGAGGTCAGGGGACTGAGCTGGCCTCTCCATGACCTCAATCCTGTTTGTCTGGAAAAAAGAGGTTGCTTGTTAACTCTTGTGTTTGGGGTCAGGGTCTTCTTGAAACACCAATTTCAGGGGCAGTTCCTCTGCAGCGTATGGCAACATAATCTCTTCAAATATTTTAACCCTTGTGTGATGTTAGGGTCTTTTGGACCCATTTTCAATCTCTACTAAAATAAAAATCATACAAGTAATACTTTTTTCAACCTGAAACTCGGTGTCCTTGACTTATTTTTTGTCAAGAACATGGAGGATAACTTTTTTTGGGGGGAGCCCCCACTCTACACCCCCCTTCCACATTTACATCACACAGAGGGTGTTTTGGTCCAAAGGACCCCAATGTAAAACAATAGGGCAGTAGTCTAGTCTACTGCTTGAGTGTGAACATTGGAATAGGACCATAAACATTGCTGCCTGCCTTTACCTGCATTCCTTCTACCTGAGACTAGAATACCTGAACAGGGGGTGGAGTGGGGGATATATTGTCCCCAACCAAACATGACCCAAGAGGGCGGGGCTTCGTTACCACGCCATTACGCAACACGAGTCCTACAACCCAGCCCCTGTGTGTGCCAGAGACATGATGCATGCACCAGGGGGTTCACAGGGACAGCCCTGAGTGCAACGTACTGTCCCACAACCACCCTTGATCCAAGGGGGCGGGGCTTCGCTACCACGCCATTACGCATCAGGAATCCCACAATCAAGCCATCGTGTGTGTCAGAGACATGATGTGTGGAGTCTTGATCATAACTGTTTGTTATACTGTATGTGATGTATGTATAGGTAATATAGTAGAGGTCAAGGTGCATAGTGCCTAATATGGTCTAATAATGGCATCGATAGTGGCATGGAGGTCAGACTCCACCCCCTTGGACCAATGCAGATTGGGGACTGGTCAGAAACCACCCTCAAGCAACACCCTGGTGAAGACAGTGTGTCTCTAGCCCTAACAAGGGCTAAGTTGTGGGATTTGTGGCGTGCATGATGGCGAAACCTCATCCCTTAAGGTTACAGTCAGTACAGGGAAGGTCAGTGACGTCACAGCCACGCACCAGTAACCGTCCAGTGAAGTCGGTGTGTCTCTAGCCCACACAGAAGCTGATATGTGGGATTTGTGGTGTGGATGATGGCGAAACTCCGCCCCCAAAGGTCAGAGTCATCATAGGGAGGGTCATTGACATCACAACCTTCCACCAGTAACCCTCCCGTGAAGACAGTGTGTCTCTAGCCCACACAGAGGCTGAGAAGTGGGGCTGGTGGCGTGGATAAAAGCGTTTTGAATAGGCTCCGCCCCCTCAGGTTGGAGCAAGCTAGTGGTAGGTCAGTGACCTAAAGGACATCCTCAAGTTCCCTCCGGTGAAAACGAAAAGTCTCCAGCCAGCACAGGGGCTGAGTTATGGGCTGAAACCCCAAGGGGTCCAAAGGACCCCTAAACACCCTGAGGATGCAGAAAATCCTAACACCACACAAGGGTTAATTATTCAAACTGATCCATAATCCCTGGTATACAATAAATAGGCACAACACCATAGTATGAAAAACTTACCCTCAGAACGATTTTTGCACCACCATGTTTCACTGTCTTCACACTGTACTGTGGCTTGAATTCAGTTCCTGGGAGTCGTCTGACATACTGTCGATGACCACTAGACCCGAAAAGAATAATTTTACTCTCATCTGTTCACAGAATGTTATGCTATTTCCTTTTCGCCAGTCGATTTGTTCCTTGGTAAATTTGATCTAATTCTGCATGTGCCGTTTTTTTTTTTAACAATGGTACTTGACTGAGGCTTCTTGCTGATAGCTTATCTTCAATCAAATGTCTTCTGGCTGTATAACCCCTTGCAGGTAATTTTATATCATCTTTGATGTTTCTGGAGGTGACGATTGGCTGATTCTCTACTATTCTGACTATTCTTTGACCCATTTTAAGAGTAGTTACTTGTTTCCTTCCATGTATTTCAGGGGGGGTTTTTTTGTTGCTATTTTAAAGCATTTGTGATCATTTTAGTTGAGCATCCTGTAATTTGCTGCACTTTCCAATCAACTTTTTAATCAAATGTTTAGGACGGCCCATTTTACTTTGCAATTTATATTTTATAACATTGTGTGAAACATTTGTCTCCTGTCTTCCTTAATAAAGGACAATTAATGACACGTTTCTTCATGGAATGAGTGAATTCTCTAATTAAACTCAACACTGCTATTATTTTGAGCGCATCCTTTTAAATGAACGAGACAGTCACTCAGAACAAGCAGAGTGCATGTCATGACAGTTGGTTCTGTTGTTTTTCTATTACACTACTACATCTACAAGTAAATTATTTGCCACGCAGAAATTAAACTACAGTACTATTAATATCGGGGTTCATCAGGTTATAGATGTTGTACTTCAATCTTTTGAACACAAGTGTATAGAAATAATGTCTTTTCAAAAGAAAGTTTTCAGAAGGGTGATTGTTCTATAGTGTTCCAACTCACAAAACCGATTTTAGCGGTTTCATTCAGAAAAGAAATCTTTATAACCTACACATTCAATGTGATGTCGGAACACTTGTATAATTTTTTTTTTACCCTCACTGTATTATGAGTATAATTTTGTATTCTCGTTAACAAAGCGCAGTCAGCAATTGCAGAGTTTGTTTACAAAAGGTAATAAGTGCCAAAATAGCAAAAGTTGAGATGACACCATAGAGCAATAGCCCTGTGTTTTTTACACATGGTGCAAGATATCAGTTTTTAGAAATTCATTCTATAAAGTGTATTTTTTCATGATCAAAGTTTGTGTTTTTCTGTGAAATGCAATGGGCACCAACATAGAAAAAGCTGATTTATTCAAAATGTGTAAAATTGATATATTGCATTTTGGAAACAAACGCTTCAATTATATGCCTGTATGTATGTATGAGCGCAGGTATGAAGGGTTTTGGGGAAAAACAATACACATCTCATTTCCCACTATGGTATATGTGTCATTTTTCCCTGAAATATATACTGTACACAGAAGGTAAAGCTTTATGACCACTCACAGAACAAGCGAATAATGTTAATCTCCATGAAAATAGTGCATTTCAAAGTAAATCTAGAATATATTAGATGACTAATTATGTTGACAATGGTGTAGAGATCTTGGTTGTGGAATAATTGGCCGGCATCAGGGCTGAGTGACTTTGAGTACCAAACTGCCGTGGCCATAAAGCTGGGTCATAACATCTCCAAAATAGAAAGGCATGGGGTGCTCCCAGTCAGCAGTTTTGGGTACTTAATGACAGTGGTCCAAAAGGGGATGCACCATGAGCTGATGACAGTGCGTAGGGTGTATAGGACACAGATGCAAAATGGCAACGAAGAGTAACCCGTCTAGTCTGTACCAACGAAATGGCTAGTTCAGCTGAAGTCACAGAAATTTTAAGGATGGTTATGGGACGAATGTGTTGCTTCATGCCTGCATTGCACCTTGCAGAATATGGGGCTGTGTCACAGCAGACCAATCAGAGTGCCTGTGCAGACCTGTCTACCGTCGAAAGTGCCTACAATGAGCACACTAGCATCAGACTGGAAGAAGGTTACCTGTTTCAACGAGTCCCATTCTACATAATGTTGAGGGTCAGGTTCATGTGTGCTGTTTATCTGGGGAGGAGATGGTATCAGGATGCACTGTGGGGAGGAGACGGGCAGATGGAGGCAGGGTGATGCTCTGGGAAATGCTCTGCTGGGAAACCCTGGTTCTAAGCATTCATGTCGACATCAATTTGTCATAAACCACCGAGTGAAACATTGTTACAGCCGATGTGTACCCCTTCTTGGCGAGAGTATTCTCCAAAGAATGCCCCCTCCACACTGCACAAAATGTTAGGGAATGGTTTTAGGAGTTCTAGGTGCTCACTAGGCTGCTAGGTTCCCCTGAATACAATCAAATATACATGGGATGTGCTATAAAAAAAAGTTTAATCCATGGCAGCCCCAAAATGCAACTTACTGGATTTAAATGATTTACTGCTGAAGACTTTGTTCCAGATAATGGGAGGGCCCTTTGAATGGTCTTGTTGAGTCCATGCCTTGGCGGGTTGGAGTCATACTGGAGGCATGCTGAGGACAATCAGCATATGAGGCTGGTGGTCATAGTGTTTTAGCTCATCTGTGTATAATTTCTGGTTATTCAGGTATGCAGTATATGTATAGTATTTCATTATTGTTATTATTCAGAACCTTTTATTAATAAGCACCTAACCTCATTAAAATGTATGCATCCTCATTAACAATAACACTTTGGTCTTAAGTTACCTGACTGGTTAAATCAAGGCATTAAAACTAAGTTTCAAAAAGAAAGGTGAAAAAAAACATCTCGTCTGTGTCTTGTCAGACCCATATTCATGGAGAGACTCATTTCCTTCCTGCCACCCCATTATTGAAGAGCACCACTCTCCAATTAACCTGGACTATCAGATGGACCGAGATCTGACCCTTGAGGCACTAGAGCTGAAGGGGTTTGACACTCGGCAGCCAGGCGAGTGGACTCTGAAGAACAATGGCCACTCTGGTGAGCATGCTCAAATTTGACTAGAAAATGATGTGGGGGGTCTTTTTAGAATCTTCCGTGAAATCCAAGGGTTTGACTGATTTAGGCGGAAGTGGAGTTGGATGCGGAGGTGTTTGAATACTGGAGTACTGATTGGGTGAAGTTTCAGTGATCACAGGTTCAGACATGGGGTTTGGGTTGAGTTGAGGGCATGTGCTCAGTGCATCTCGGGGGCAGTTGTGCTGCAGGTGGAGCGGGGGATGGAGGTGAGAGGTGGAGGCCTCCCTGGAGACTACACCACCCTTCAGCTGCACTTCCACTGGGGCAGCAACTCCAGCAACGGCTCAGAGCACACTGTCAACGGCAGGAGATACCCCATGGAGGTACACAGGCACAACCTTCATGAGCTGTGTCTTCATCATCATCATCACCAATTGCACCATCATCATCATCATTACAATCCAGATTTGTCCAGTTAAAGAACAGGCTTTTTGGGGTTTTTTTGTTTAGTTTTTTCATAAGGCAGAGTTCTAGATTCCTCCTGCTTTCAACTGGGACTTTTGAACATCCAGCTATAAATATTCTATTCTCATATCTGTGAGCTGACATGTGAAGAGTTTGGAAATAATGAAACGGGAAATGGCCGTAAGTGATTGTGACCTGTGACATGTCACAATCCTGTCCTATGACAGTAGTATTATGACGTAAACTCTCTCTGTCACACAGTTGGTCAATTTGCAGAGTCTATGCTGACCTGAACAGGGCACCCTTTGTGTTCACAGATGCACATTGTCAACATGAAGACTGATCACTACCCCAACTTCACTGCAGCCCTCGAGGACCCAACAGGCTTGGCTGTGCTAGGCGTCTTCATCGATGTACGCTGCAGAGAGAGAGCGAGAGAGAGAGAGAGAGAGAGAGAGCGAACGAGAGAGTTGGGGTCTTCTCTTCATCAATGTACACTGTTAAGAGAGAAACTGTGTGTGTGAGTGTATGTATAAAAGAATGTGAATATGCATACGACAGAGAGAGTATGTTTGTGAGTGAGTGTGAAGGTGTGTGTGTGTGTGCGTGCGTGCGTGCGTGCGCGCGTGTGTGTGTGTGTAAGATACTGCACGGGTGCATCTGCCAGCTATTTTATGCCAACGATTTCCCAGAGATCTACTGGGTGATTGGTTCTAATTTCAACCCTTATTTAGCACACCGGATTGCACTGTTTAATGGCTCAACAAGGTCTCTTCCTGTTAAATGAGGTGCACTTCCTTAGGACTGAAAGGGAAGCCTACTGGACAGTGGACCTCCCAGATCAGGGCAGTGATTGGTGTTTCCTTCGTAACGTGTAACAGTAATATTGATCTGGCCTGCAGGTGGCGTATGCTGAGAGTGACAGTTTCAATCACCTCACCAATTTACTTCCTGCCGTGGCCTATAAAGGTGAGCCCGTTCCTTCCTGTAAACTCCACCCAGCATATCGAAGCCAATCCGGTGAAGCACTAATGCGCTGACTCCACCCCCTCTGCAGGGAAAATCGCGCATGTCACGCCCTTTCCTCTGAGTAGCCTCCTGCCCATGAAGAACATGTCACAGTACTACCGTTACCATGGCAGCCTTACCACCCCTCCGTGTTCCAAAGCGGTTGTGTGGACAGTGTATGAGGTCCCTATATACATCTCCTATAAACAGGTATGAACCTACATGATTGACTCACCATGTCAAAGCCTTCCAGTTGGGATGACTGTGTTAATCTTTCTACGAAGATGGCTTTTCTTCAGAAAGGGTCATATTTTTGGAAAGTGAAAACCTTATGGTTTCAGAGAAGCATGACCAATTTCTGAGGAAGGGCTTATTTTATGTTATGTAGATGAAGACGAGGAAGCTACACCCATCTACTCGGGGGTGGCTGTGCTAAATGATTCATTCAACTTCAGGGAAGACCATTAAGTTTGCCTGTGTGCGTGTGTGTGTGTGTGTGTTTCATAAGTATTTATTTTGTGTGTGGGTTTGATATGTATTTATTTTGTATGTGGGTAGATATAGAATAGGGAAGAAATGTGATCTAAGTGACTTCCACTTTGAATAGAGTATTGGTGCCAGGCGAGCTGGTTTACGCTTCTCTCTTCGAGTTCCCAGCAGTCTCTTGAGCGAACAGTGAGTGATGCAAAAAATAATCAAAATTTAGTGAGCAGCGATTCTGTGTGGAGAATGCCTCGTTAATGTGAGCAGTCAATGCAGTATGGCCTGTCTGCCTCAAGCTGACAACATGGCAATAGTATCTCACACAATCTGATATCACTGTTTAAGTGTTGCACTCGGATCAACAAGACAATGCTTTTCCAGGAGTAACATTATAGTCCACCGATTACTGGCCGCTCTGGTAACTCTATGGTGCTCTTACAAATGTCATTCATTTTCTCTGAAGTTAGCAAGCTAATCCTAGCTAACGTTTCATGCAGATGAGCACTGATTTGCAGAGATGCATGTCATTAAGAAACCTCAAATTCATTTATGCCTTGGGAATTTTATATAATTTTCACTTCACTCTCATGTCAAAATTGCATACCTTTTGGGATGTTTTCCCCAGTTCAAACAAGGAGGAACGTCCTTGCTAGTCATGTGCATTGTACGGTGGTAAGCACTCATGGCTTCATGACATCAACAAAGCAGAACTGCGATTGATTGGTGGACTTTGGTGTAGGTCCTGGGCCAGCATTGATTTGTAGGAACTATGCTTACACGGCAATATCTCTGCACAGTAACACAATCATGGAGGCAAATACAGCAATGCAATAGAGGATCTCTTAAAACAACAACCAACACATTCTCATCCCTACTCGTCATACAGTGATGCTACCTGACCAAGCGTTGATTTACGACTACATGGAGCCTTTTGGCATCCTTATATGACGTTTACGGTTCGGGTTTGGGTTAGGGTTAAGGTTAAGGTCAGGAGTTAAGGGATAGAGCTTGTTTTAATGCTGGGGTCAAATAAGGAAGCTAAAAGCCTCCATTTTTGCCACATGTCAACATTTGTTCAGGTAGCATCACTATATGACAAGTCAGGATGAAAATGGAATCATAAAACATGTCAAGCCCAAAGTGGATGGGCTGCAACGGCCAGAAATGACACCTGTTTCCACTGCTGTCAGCTAGGAACCGGAAACAGAGCCAACAGTGGGCCAAGGTTCCCCAAAACTGGTCAGTAGAAGATTGGAATCTTGATATCTGCTGCAACATGCAAAAAGTATTTTGAGAATTTTGCAAGAACTGATCCATCCTTCATTTTGTCGATGGGTCAAGCTGCTGCTGGTGGCGTAATGGTGTTGGGAGTATTTTCATGGGAAGCATGAGGTCTCATAACACCAGTTAATCATCATTTAAATACCACACCCTGCCAGAATATTATTGCTGACCATGTGTGCCCCTTTAAGTCCATGTTCCAGTGGCTCACACTGATTCCACAAACATGACGATGGGTTCAGTGTACTCCAATGGCCTCCACAGTCCCCAGACTCAATCCAGTTGAGCACCCTTGGGGATGTGGTGGAACAAGAGATTTTCAGCATGAATGTGCAGCTGACTAATCTGCTGAAACTGTGTGATGCTTCATGTCAATATGGACCAGAATCTCTGACAGATGTTCTGAGGACTTTGCTGAATCCATACCAGGAGGAATTCAGCTTGTTCTAGGGGTAAGGGAGGGGTGGGTTCTATCCAGTATAAGAAAGGGGTACCTAATATAGTTGATCCTGAGTGCCCACTGTAAATGCACACAGTCATTGAACAATTATTTGACCACAAACTAAATAAATACCTTGATTTAATACCCACAAATACGCAAACCAGACAGTCGTTCGGTTTTTTTTTCTTGAAAAAGAAAAAAATCATTTAGCCTGTCAGACCCAATCTTGTGTCTTCAGCTGGAAACTAAAACCTGGGACAAAATGGTCATATACTTCTGAACTGGAAGGTTTTCACATGGTGAATACTTCATATTTAGAGAACAATACTTTGCTTTGTAATTATGTGTTTTTATTTTGTACGTGTGTTAAATGTGTATTATGAATGCTGATATCAATGTTTCAATGTGTTACCACACTTTGATTAGTGTAATAAATCCTTGGAATAAATATTACTCAACGGCAGGTATTAACTTGAAAATGATGGGAAATGAATAGACAATGTGATATTCAGATGTTTGTATCACACAGCCTGCTCCCATCTTCCACACTTCATATGAACTATTTAAACTCCAATAAAATGTTACCTGACGTGTAGCTATAGAGGAAGGTCGCGTTTGTATTACAGACAAGGCTGATTTGGTGTGTTAGATGTGTTGTGCGTCACAAAGTGTGTGTTTGGTTTCCGCAGCTGGGTCAGTTCATCTCAGGGGTGTATCAATCCGAGGAAGGAGCTGAACCAGCGGCTCTCCTGTACAACAACTTCCGACACATTCACGAGACGTTCAGCCGCAAGGTGTACGCGTCGAAGGACGCCACTCTGCTCTCTAGCGCCGCCCTGCCTGTCTACAGCCTGCTGCTCTGCCTTATTCCTGCCCTGAGTGTGCAACTGCCCTGAGACTCAACTCGTGACGCTCTGAACATATGCCAACAACACCGTCTCAGTGATAAACCCACAAGTATTCTCACTGCACTGGCACATGGGGCCTCACTGAGTGCTGGGCTTTTATAACCGTCCCCATAGTGAAGCAGTGCTGTGTCCAGGGACTTATAATTGTCCTGCAGATGAAGGTGAGAGAGGCCAAAGGGATGGACAAATCTATGGAATCCTTTATTTGTTCAGCTGATATTATTTGGCCTACTTGAACTATCACAGCCATGTAACTGTACTGAACGATCATTTTTATCAAATAAATTTGTATGTATTTTTTGTTTTTTGAGATAATCTCTTGAGATAATCACTGTTCTACAGGAGTTCTTGAACACATAGGTTTTCCTTCCAATCCTGGTAGAGCACAACTAATGTAAAAAAACTTGACGTCCTGTTTAGCTGCTAATTAGTAGGGTCAAGTGTGCTAGATTAAGATTTTCATGAAAAACCTACATTAGATCTCCAGGAGCAGGATGGGGGCCCCTGGCCAAGACTCGGCACTCATCATATTTGTCTTGTCTAACTGTTTCATCCTCCTCATCTTTGTCTTCTGTGAAATCATGAAATGAGTGAGAAAGCTACATGTTATATACAGACAGAATGTCCTGTCCTTGTCCTAATTTTCATTGCATTTGAACATATACTTGGTGCATTAAAGCATTTGTTTGTACAGTTACCTGGGATCACCTCTTTTTTTGGTCTGAATTGATTGCTGATTGTAGATTAATATTGCCTCTCCTGAAATTGAAGGAGCAAATCTCAATACCAGGGGTAGCACTGCTGCCTCACAGCAAGAGGGTTGTGGGTTCGAAGTTTGCATATCCTCCCGGTGTTCATGTGGGTTTCCTCTGGGTACTCTGATTTCCTCCCACAGTCCAAAGACATCAGGTTAACTGGAGATGCCAAATTACCCATAGGTATGAGAGTGTGAGTGAATGGTGCGTGTGTCCTGCAATGGTTTGGCAAGCTATCCGGGGTGGGTCCCTGCCTTTTGCTCAAAGTCAGCTGGGATAGATTTCAGCTCCCCCATGACCCAAGTGAGGAAAAAGCAGTGTAGAGAATGGATGGATGGATGAAAGTCCCTTCATCAAATGCTGCTTTGGCTTTTTGCCGATGAAGTGCCACCTCAGAGGCTGCTCTCACTGTCTGGAAATGATATGCTCAACAACAGCAACAGAAAAAAGGTCTGTAACCTGTATTTTTGAGTTCAGTAATAGTATGAATAGTATGTTTTTAGCTGCTTTCACACCGGACGTAAAACAAATTTTTTTCGCACGACGGATTACATTCAAAGACAATCCAAAGACGGGTATTCGCGTCTCACAGCGTTGACTTTGAATGCAATCTGTCGTGCGAAAAATTTGTTTCGCGTCCAGTGTGAAAGCGGCTTTACAACCATTATTTTTGAGTTCTATAATGCAGGTTTTTTTTTTTTTTTTTTTTTATTTAAATAACTCATTTGTCATTTTTCCAAAAAAAAAAAAAAAAAAAAATTATTGGCTCGCTGATGTTTGTAGCTTGTGCTGTGCGCAGTGGGGTTAAGCCAAGCCTTGGGAAACAAACTGACCACTCTGGAGCTCTGCCTTTTGATGCGATAACTAACATCGATGATTTAATAGTTGGAGGGTCAAAACCATTTTAGCCATTTTTCAGAAAACATACTCTCACGGTTTATATTTAACATATTGTGCCATCAATGTGACAGTGAAGTCAGATAACAATGTATAAATTTGTCTAAAAATAACATCTGTTTGCCTTAAAGTAATTTTTTAAACGAGTCCCTCCATCTTCCATTCACGACCGGTTATGAGAATCTCATCTGTACTACTTCTATGGTGGGTCATTGTTTTCCTTCAAACACATGAGCTAATACATTATTGCATTTTTCCCAGTTTTTTAACAAGAAAATCATGCAGTTTAATGTCTCATTTTACTGTGGAATGAAAGCATAGACATGATAGAACAAATTAACAATCAAAGTTAAAGAAGAAATCATGGAATCAATTTATAAACCAAAATGTATTTTAAGCTTTTGACTCAAAGTACCCACCTTTGGCAGATACATAATGGCTGGACACACTCATGGCATTCTTTCTCCAATGGACATTAAATATTCTTCAGAAAGTTCTACCCAACTCAGTCGCAGAAGTTCCCAAACGTGTGTGGCACTTGTAAGTTGCTTTGCTTTCACTCTTCTGTCCAGTTCATCCTGTGGTACCCGTTTTGGTTCAGGGTGCCTTTCACTCAGTAAGTCAGTGACCCTGGGTCCAGCAAAACAGCCCCAGACCTTCATCCTTCCTCCTCTATGTTTGACAGTTGATGTCACACACTGAGGAACCATCATTTCACCTACTCGATTGGCATACCAAAAACCTGGGTAACCTTACCTTTTGTTTAAAACTACTGACCGTTCACCACTTACCTTTGTACCATTTCAAGCAATTTGTCAGACTGGAATTGCATAATTTTCTTTAAAAAACTAGAAAAATTGGGGTGTCCTAAAACTTTTGACTGGTAGTGTAGGTCTTATGTTTTTGGCCCTATTGTCTCCTGAAATTCCAGTTGACTTTGGGATTAAAGACCATCTGAACACACAGGCACTGGTAGCCTACCATCAGGACATCTATTATTAATCACCGAGTATTAATAATTAAAAACTCATTAAGGCATGAAACCTCTCACAGCATGAATTGTTTCAATAAATATTTCTAAATTCTCTTTTAATTACACTTATTGGGTGTTTAGGCACTGAAGACACCAGTTTATCTACTCTAGCAAGTGTAATCTTTCCCATTTCTCCTTATGTAGGTCTTCAGCTGTGGAACTTGATAGGGCCTGCATTGTTGTTAGCCTGCTTCAAAATGCACCATACATTCTCAATGACAAACAGATCGTAGGCAGGCCAATCTAGCACCCACAATCCCCTGCTTTTGCAGCCATATAGAATAATGGTGAAAAAAAAAGTTTCAGCACTGTCTCGCTGGAAAATGTAGGGTCGTTCCTGGAACGTACAACATCTAGATGGCAGCATTTGTTTCTCCAAAATTCATATGCATCTTCCTGCATTAACGGTGTCCTCACAAATATGCGAGACCTCCATGTAATGTGCACTGACAACCCATGAAAGGAGCTGGCCTTTAGACCTGACACAAATAACAGCTTGGGGTGTTGTTGAATTTGGTCCAAAGAACACGGTGGCTGTTTCTTTTTTCCCCGAAAACCACTTGAAATGTTGACTTGTTGGCCCACAAAACATGCTCCTGCTGTACTGCCGTCCATCTCTGAGCATGAGCCCAGAGAAGTCAGCTGCACTTTTGGACAGTACTGATGTATGGCTTTGGTCTTGCATACGAAAGCTTTAACCAGCGGCAAAGCCAGAGCTGAGAACTGGTGGGGCTGGAGAACATGCGTTGAAAACAGTCATAAGCCCTGACTTTTTCTCAATCATTTTCCTTTATGAACACAAATTCCTATTATAAGAATAATCTGTTGGCATTTACAAACACAGCTTTTTTGTTAACACAACCTAAAGGTGACTCGACTAAATAATAGGCTAAATTCAGTTCAGAAAAATTAATTTGCTCAGAAATGTTGGCTTTACAAAAGGTAAACTGCTCTGGAACTTCCATACTACCATTTTGGCACATTAGGCAATCTAACCTTCACTTCCTGATCATTTAAGTTGTTGAAATGAAATCAAAGACAAAGATTAGAGGCGCCTTTACGGAATCTTGAATAAGGCTGATTGACATGCACAAAATTGCAAGTCCAAATAAATAATTGTCGTCTTACCTTGACAAGCAGAACGAGCAACACCTGATAGCGAGGAGGGTTCTCACTCTCAGGGTGAATGTATTTTCATTAGGAGAAGTGATTGAGAACAAGTCAGGACTAATAATTGTTCTGAAGGGGTGTTTTCTGCCTTCCCCCAGTTTTCAGTTCTGTCTATGCCACTGGCTCTAACATGCAACTGAGGATGCAACGGGGAATAGTGTTGACTGGCAAAGTTCCCGATTTATGGGCCCATGTCCTGGTATCCATTGCAGTCACATGGCTCTCAAGACAGTGACATCTGGGGATTCAAAAATCTCACACCTTCAGAGGTGTTTTTCAGCTTTGTCCTTTACACACCGATATTCAACTGGAATTCTTCCATAATTTTATATACTACACACCACAGAGGCTTTAATCACCATTTCACCCATCAATTTGTCTTAGGGGAGATGTATTATAAGCTTATGCTTATGTTGGCAATTTGGTTGAAGTTGATTTCGTACACCCATCAAAAAATGGGAAGTGCTGCCCAGCAGAACTACAACCCCGATTCTGAAATAGTTGGGACAAAGTGTAAATTGTGAATAAAATCAAAATTTAATGACTTTCAGATCACAAGCCAATATGTTATTAACAATAGAACATAGATAACATTTCAAATGTTGAAACTGAGACATTTGACATTTTTATCCACAAAATGATCTTATTCCAAATTTTCTGACAGTTCTCGAAAAAGTTGGGAAACAGGCAAAAAAGGGCTGAAAAAGCAATTAATATATATATGAGAATCAACTGAAAAAACATTTAGCAAGTAAGTAAGTAAACTGGCATCAGGTGTGTAACATCATTGGCTATAAAAGGGATGTCTTAGAGAGGCTGAGTCTCTCAGAAGTACAGATGGCCAGAGGCTCTCCAACCTGCCAAGGCTTGCATAAAAAAATTGTGGAATACTTTAAAAACAATATTCCTCAATGTCAAATCGCAAAGGCTTTGAAGGTCCCATCATCGACAGTGCATAACATCATCAAAAGATTCAGAGAAAGTGGAAAATTCTCTGGGGGTACGGGACCAAAGACCTTTACTGGATACTTGTGATCTTTGGGCCCTCAGACCCTTCGGGCCCTGCATCACTCACCAGCATGATTCTGTCCTTGACATTACTAAATGGGCCCAGGAATACTTCAAGAAAACACTGTCTGTAAACACAGTCCGCCGTGCTATCCACAGATGCCACCTAAAACTTTATCATGCAAAAAAGAAGCCATAGTTGAGCATGATCCAGAAGCGCTGCTGTGTTCTGTAGGCCAAGGCTCATTTAAAATGGACAGTAGCAAAGTGTCCTGCGGTCACACGAGTCCAAATTTGACATTCTTGTTGGGATTCATGGTCATTGTGTCCTCCGGGCTAAAGAGGAGAAAGACCTCCCCTCCTGTTATCAGCGTTCAGTTCAAAAGCCAGCATCTCTGATGGTATAGGGATGCATTAGTGCATATGGTGTGGGACACTTGCATGTTTTAAAAAGCACCATGAATGCTGAAAGGTATGTAAAGGTTTTAGAGCAACATATGCTCCCGTTCAGACAATTATTTCAACTGCATGGCTTTGTAGTAGAAGAGTCCTTGTGCTGAACTGGCCTGTCTCCACTCCTGATCTTTCACCGATTGAGAGCATTTGGCACATGATTGAACAAAAAGTTTCCCAAAGGAGAACCAAAACTCTCCAGCAGCTGGAAGCCTGTAAAAAACAAGAGTGGGGTAAAATTCCAGTGGCTAAACTCAAGAAACTTGTCTCTTCAATGCCCAGACGCCTCCACTTTGTGTTAGAAAGAAGAGGGGATGCTACACCATGGTAAACAGGCCCCTGTCCCAACTTTTTTGAGTCCTGTTGCAGCCTTCAAAATTGAAATGAGCTAATTTTCTGGTTAAAATTGTAAAAATTTTCAGTTTCAACATTTGCTATGTTATCTCTGTTCTATTGTGAATAAAATTCTGGCTGGTGTGATTTGAAAGTCATTGCGTTTTGATTTTATTCACAATTTACACTTTGTCCCAACTATTTCGGAATTGGGGTTGTACATCATCTCCCAGGGAAGCGTATCAGCAATAATCCAAACAGAGATAAAAACCGCTGCTGGATTTTTTTCTGGCACGCCAATGGTAGAATAGTTAGGGTCATCAAAAGAACCAAAAGACCCTTAAGCTATGCTATCTATTGGTTGTTTTGATAATGAAAAGTACTTAAATCATTTGCTGGAATTCAATGAAGTGGATCTTTTTTTTTACTCTTTTTAAAATCGCGTGTGGAATGGGGAGACACATACAGCGCAGAGTGGATAGGAATAGATAGGTCTTTGCTCGCGCAAAGTGAGGTTACGTGAAGAACTCCTTCTTCATTTTTTGCTGAATGATGAACTGTCTGTTGACTTAAAAATGATGCTTAATAATCTGTGCAGCGGTAAAATGGTCTCCTCAGATGACCAAAGGGAAGGGCTGCCCTCGTGTAAATCTCAAGAGAGGCTTTAACAGGACCAAAGCTATGACATGGCTCATATTACACATTTTAAAAATGATGGACCAGCAGCTGGCTTATGCTCCTGACACACAGACTATTCAGTCAGTGGACAACTGTGTTGTTGGCCTAGAGTGGTAGAACCATAAGAAAAAAAAAACCGCATGCAAATTCAGAGTAGACTGAAAAAACAGTGGACTGGATATCTCACAGTTTTATCCATTGGCTGAGTGACTTGTAACATCTATATATCCATTGTAACCTACCCTACTCCTCCTGATTTACTCACCTGGTGGTTTTCACTTTAACCCTTCCATCCCTTTATTTTGCGGTGCTTATTATTAGATTTTCATCAAATTACGGCTGTAATGAAAACCAATGGAAAGGAAGATATCGAGGATCAAGGTCAGTTGTTTTTCGTCCATAGTATACATTGTGTCTCCTAAGGTGTTCTGTAAATTAGTACTATTTTGTCTATTACAGGGAGCCTGTTTGGCTGCCGTATGTCAGGCATCCTGTTTTGTTTCTGCATGATACAGACATAACAGGGGTTGACTGAACTGTTATTTCAAATTTTGTTATTTAAGGAGCAAAAAATTTCCCAAATGCACTCAGAGGGTACAATAATCATGTATTCTGGGGATGTAAGGGAGCCTTCGAGAGCCTCTTAAAGATAAAAAGTCAAAATCAATTCCATATTTCTGACTTGACATTCAGTTTAATCTACCTCTGGAGCAGAACCCAGAGACAAACAGTTGCACAGATCTAGATCCTTTCCATGGCATTTTTTCCCCCCCCCGAGATTCACCACTGGGAAGAAGCCAAAACTTGACAAAAGTGATGGAGACGAGCCCCAGAAAACTGGCCCGCCATTTTGTCCCAGAAATTCGTCTGAATATTATAAACATGGCTGATTTGCAGGAAACTTACACTGGTCCTCTGGAGCGTGAGACTGAAATGCCTCTTTCAACTCTCAGGAAGCTACATCACCCTGGATGGAGACAGAGAGAGGAACTACGGCTGGAATTTCAGTCTAAAAAAAGTAATGTCGACACAAGATATAAATGTTAAACGCAGATTAACATTTAAGTCATGAATTTATGTCAAATTTAAGTTATGCATCGGTCATTGATATGCTCGTAAATAATTGTCCTTCCTGTTATGAATGGTTTTCTGAGGGGATTATATATTTGCCTGGTTTAAACCATGTACATCCCAGATGGAGTCATCCCTTGTTGGCAGCAATATACTTCAGCAATAGCTATCTTGCAATGATGCGGCTGATTAGCACAAGATGAATTTTTGCGCTAGTTAAGTAAGCAGAGCTAGTCCGTAGTTTGCTTACAACAGTAGTTCTCAAACTCGGCCCTGGAGGCCGTCTACCACAAATGCAATTCTAAAATTACAAGAAGCTGTTATTTTTTTCTTAATTTTGTGTTTTTAACAATTAGAACAGTTCTATCAGTCAAATCGTGCATAAAACTTTAAAAAGCAGTATTAAATTATAGATACACTGATAGTTTGACATCTAGGCTCTAAACCTGACACTTTTTGCAACCTGTTGAGCTCCCTGAGGGAGATTCAGGGCCCATTGGTGGATGCAGAGTGGAAAAGGGGATGTAACTTGCGGCAGACATGTGATGTAGCAGCAGAGAGTGCTGCAGCACAGCAACAGGAACATGTTATACTGCAAAGTCGGGCAAGAGGGCTGCTTACATAGCCCACCAACCGAAGGGGCGGAGCAGTGTCCAATATGCACGGGAGTGTCTATAGGAATGTGGGCGTGTCTTCAGTTGTCTGCCAGAACTAGCTCCACAAGCTAAACTCCATTTATTAACTTTTGAAATGATCTTTCCACCTGACACAGCCTTGGTATGCCATAAGTTTAGGAATGTTAACGGTTTGTAAAAATAAAGGAATTGCCATTGAGCTTCAGTCAGAAAGAATAGCAAACACTGGAGTCTACCGGGAACAAGCCACTGGATGACTGCTCTCGAAGAGTTTCCGACCAAACTTGTCGTACTGTTCAGTTACAGACCGATAACCTTCTCAACATACATCACGGTCATTCTGTCTTCAAAATGGCTTTTATCTTTTAAACATGATATTTAATAATATGGTCTTATTCCAAAATTCAGAGGTGAACACAACAGTGAATTGGCCGAAGCCTGCTCTAGATTCTCAAGAGAAATGTTACTCCAAGAGTGCTATTTTCGAGCAACATTGCTGTATTCGCCTAGTATGATTATACAACTGTAAGAATATGTGGAATGGAATAATTGTGTTTTATATAAGACACAACAATGCGTAGTGTGATATTTAAAAGGGTACAGTTGGTGTGTATGTAATGTAAGGTGTAAAGCTGCGTTCACACTGGACGCGAAACAAATTTTTTGCACGATAGATAACATTCAAAGACTTAATGTAATCTGTCATGCAAAAAATTTGTTTCACGTCTGGTGTGAAAGCAGCTCAAGTCCCGATGAATCTGCCTGCCAGTGCCCTAGATTGACTTTTGCAGAGCTGCTCACACCACTCATTTACTGATGCTGTTCAAAGACACAAACACATACTCACACGCTGAAGAGCAGCTAACACCACCCATGTCCTGACACTGATGTAAGACCATCTCTGCGAAACAGAGGCTCTCTGTGCCCCAGCGTGGGTGGGGCCAGGCATCTCTCAGATTGAGGTCACATGCTCTCTCACGTGCTGATAGGCAGAGAGCACCTCGGTCTCTCCAGACGGTGCCCATGCAACCTGTGACGTCACTTTCATTGTAATGTAACAGACTTAAAGGGCATTGTTGTTAGAAATGCGCGACAACTGTTCTCTTTCTCTCTCGCTCTCTCACACACACTCACATTAGTTTCAGAAACACACAAATTCATGAAGCGCCAATTCAGCTGTTTAGAAATCCCTTATTGATCTCTCTGCAGCCACATACGTAAACAAAACATACTCTAACCTTGTCTGCTGATGTAGGAGGACAGAACTAGTCTTTGACCTCTCAGCTGTAAGCCAGCCTAGTTCAGGCAATAAAGTAATGGTAGACCAACTGGTGGCCAACAACAGCAATAATATCAAGACGCCTAGTGGGCGCACAGGAGCTACTTCGTGCGAAGCCTTGCAATTATGACGCCATACCTAAAGGCTTCTGGGTAATTCCCAATTCTTGACAGAGGATGGATAGATAGACAGAATGGCCCTAGACTTGGGCCAACCCGGGTAACCAGAGTAATAATAATAATAATAATAATAATAATAATGGTACAACCACGAGGGTCACAAATATCAAGATCAGTTCTGTTCCTAAAGCCCGGTGGCACAGACCTCAGTACGTCTGTGCCAGACTCGCAGCCTTCAGTATGGTCCGGGTTACAGCACAGACGATGAACACCAGCTCATTATCTCAGCTGCTCTAAGGGGAGTGCAGGTGTGCAGCTAATTATAGTCGCATGGTTCTGCTAATGTAACGCCCCCGTGTCATTATCCCACAAATAGAACCTTCAGGTGGCTTCCTCTTCAGTCATCATCCCCGGCGACACAGTAATATCTCTCCTCAGACTCATTTTTAGTAACTGCTCTCCCACTCATGGAATTTTATATGGCATTTCGGAGGACCAGCTCTGCCAATGGGCCACTGGTGGCTTCCCAGTACCCACCCACCTTGTGGACACACGGATTTCAACCTCTGTGGGGACGGTTCTGTTTCAATAACGCCCAGCTCGACAGATGAGGAGCAGGTGACATCGTTTTGGGGCCGGTAATCAGCCGTTCTGACCTCATTAGCCCAAGATGCAGTGTCATGTGCACACATCTCTTCTCAGAATCAGGCAGACTAGCTCATTTTACCACTTTCGTCCGAGTGCAAACACAGCACCCATTTCTTGACAACTAGTGCTTTTTCATTATGGGACTCGTAACTTCATCTTTTGTCAATGAATCATCAATGAATACAATCTCATGACCAATTTCCTGAGAAGTGCTGTGATGCAAGCTGAGGTCAGGCGAGCAGAGGTTTTCTGCAATATGTAGCTAAACTGTAATTTACTGGAGTATTTAAACAGCTGTGATTTTACCATGCATTGTGCATGTGAGTAAAGACATACGTGCCCGTAGTGGCCAATGTGCATTCCCATTACTGCAACACAGACAAACATGAAAGAAGGTATTTTTCAAAAGTTTTATTTGTTTTTTTTTTTTTTTTTTTTTACATTTTTGCATGTAATAATAAATAGACCGAAGCAGATGGGGCACTCCACCCCCAAATCTCACGGCCCCCATCTGGATTTGCAGAACACACACAGTCCTCTGCTCAACACCGCAAACATGTCATTTCACAGAATTTACAACTAAATAAAAGCTTGACACAAGCTGAAAATACAACTGTTGGCTCTGTTTGTACCAACATCCCACAGAGCTTCAGTTAAACTCCCCTATCACAAAATATTCACAGTTTAACAAATCATTTACAAACTTTAGATTAGAAAAAAATAACTTGTAGGGGATGTTAAAAAAGGAAGTCGTTTCCACAAGAAACAGTCTTTACGAGGGAAGTCCAAGCCAGTTTCATGTGAATAAGACGCCAGCTTTATAAACTCCTTATTTACTCTGCATTCTCTTAATTTCCCTGATTTTTTTTCACAATAGTTTCTTAAAAAGAAATGCGTTATTTTCAGGATTCAGACGCTCTGAGGAAGGACCACTGTAGCAAACCTGAACAACATAAACACATGGTGGTTTAAAACTCCACCCCCTGCCCCGTGATTGGCCCTCAAGAGGAAAGACATGATGCACAGTTGAGTTCAGGAGCACGGAGCTCCAGTCCTGGGTAACTTCCGTGTCTTCAGGCTTTCGCACTCTCTGTCCAGTCAGTCAGCTTTTAACCCAATCAGTATTATATCAGTATTATACTAGCATATCTTGAGCAGAAACGCAACAAGAATCATAACATTATGGACCTCTGGATGCCAATTCCACAAGGCAGTAATAACAAGTCAGCTGAAAAATTGCACTTAGTAAAACCTGCAAAGCTCCAAAACCTGGAACATGGACAGAAGTAAGAAGAGCTGTCACTTAGAGCAGTTATCCAGCTAACTCGGCAATGCTGCTTTGTAAAACAGGCACCAGGACCAGCGCTGGACAACCTTAATGTAGATGTTGGCTGTTCGGATTGGTTAGCATAAACAATCTGGCGGCCTAAATCTCTAATCTAGTGAATTAACAATAGAACAATACCAATAAAACCCAAGAGGTGCATGATCATTTTTAGCCTTGACTATGCGACTCAGACATGGGACAAGGTGATCTCTGATTACCATGGCTACATGACCCATGGACACCCATACTCAATAACCACGTTAGAGCACACTGTAGGACACTCGTACCGGAGGTCCACAGTATGAATGAGAGACCCTAAAATGTCCAGGAAGTACATTATGCATGAGTCAGCACAGGCTAAAATCTCCAAACACTGTTTCCATATTCGAAATAATTTAGTCTTTGTCCTAGAGGCAATGATGGGCGCTAGATGGAACAAAATGGATGAACAAAATACAGAATTACGAGGCCAAGCATTAAGTGAATAAAAGCACCAAACGGGGCAGTAAAAAGTGAACTGAAAACCAAGTTGCCTCTGGAAATGATGTTGATAGACCAGAAGGAGGGCATTCGTCCCTTGGGTTGCATAAACTCCAACGTCCCAGCGATGGGGACTTGGTTTTTCGGTCCATACATTAAATTGAGGTCTGGACTTTGTGTGGTCATTGAAGAGCATGACCCTTTCTAAAGAGGTGGACGGGCCCAGTGTACTGGCTGAATCCTAAAACAACCTCACACTTTCAACCTACCATGTCATCCTCCAATTTAATCATATGATAAATTTTACTCTGCCTGCTTTTCACAGCCAATGACTGGTGAGCATTCTGGCACAAGATGGCCGCCACTGGTCACCCAGATGGGCGCTATACTGTTGGTGGCAGATTTCCCAGTAACTGTGTGGTTTGAATTGAGGTTGGAAGGTGATAAAAGCACAATATTAATTCATGAATATAGTTCTATTCACCAATGCTGTCCTTGGTTAACACTATTTCAAGGACACTTGTGTTTCCACTCCACTGTACATTGTTTTGAGGACCAAAACTGTAGCACCAAAGTATGGAAGACTGTTAAAGCATTAAAACCACATGCAGACATGAACACAAGCGCATTTTGATAGGAATACAGCCTGCACACCACATGGACTGCTGGAGTGGGCGTTCAATATGGCTGCCCCCAGAAGTACGTGTAGAGCAAATACACTTCAGCCGCAAGGCCAACTACGAGGTGTCCCCACGCCAATCCTCCCTCCCCTTACATTGAGGGGTTAACACCTCAGAGCTGTTAGGCTTGACTGGGCAGCTTTAGCTTTGAGCTGCCCCGAGTAACTGTGTTATGTGCTTAAGGAAAAGCGCAGCATCTGAGTAAACGGTAATGTGATTGGCATTAATGCTCCTGGAACTCAGGTTCAGACCAGAGGCTGGATGTGGGCACAAGGGAGCTCTGTCCCCTATAGGCAGAGGTAAGACAGTTCATGATTGTAAAGCCTTGGTCTTGGATCCTGAAATAACAATTAAAACTCTGTCAAAAGGCCCTCCCCTTGGATGTAGAAGTCTAAACAAAAAGAGGAAAGGAGATCACATCATCTTCGACTACAGCTAATCAAGGGCAATAACACAGCATCACCATAGAAACCCAAGTGTGAGGTCATCATAGAAAGGGATGGGGAGGAGTAGAAATTGGGCACAGATATTAAGCTCATCGGTCTGATGCCGCCATCAGAGACTAGTGTTGTATGGTGCTACCACTACTGGATTTCTGGCTTATTGTGGGCAGTGGTACAAGGGAAATATAAATTATTGGGACACACGAAGGAGACACACTGTAAAATAAGGGTAGAATGAGCAGCTGAAATGGTGTAGAATGTACAGGGATCTGACACAGTGAGGCAAGGTCACACAGTTCGACACACTGTACCAACTCAGGGGTTTTGGTTTCTGGCTGTAGGCACAGTCTGGTGGGACGGGGGTTAGTTCAGTGTTCCCCTGCAATTCTCTGCCCCGCATAAACACGGAATTTTATCGTCCTCGATGGGGAACTTGTAGTCGTAGGTGATCTCCTCGTTGACGTTGATAGACTGGCGCGAGTAGATGACAATCTTTTTCTGAGACTCGACCGTGATCACCTTCGCGTAGCAGTTCGGCTGAGAACATACAAGCAGGCCTCAAGTCAGTCTCAAACTTGCCCCAATTGCCCTACACCAACATCGAACACCTGCACACCTTCATCAAGCGCCTCTAAAGTCCATCTAACACCTCGAAAGTCCACCAAACTCCTCCTAAGTACATCTGACACCTCGAAAGTTCATCAAACGCCTCTTAAGTCCATGTAACGCCTGCACACTCCATAAAACATTTCCAAAGTCCATCTAACGCCTTGAAAGTCCATCAAACTCCTCTTAAGTACATCTGACACCTGCACACTCCACCAAACTCCTCTTAAATCCATCTAACACCTCTAACGTCCATCTAACACCCGCTCACTCCATTAAATGTTTCTAAAATCCATCTAACACCTTAAAAGTTAATCAAACTCCTCTAAAGTCCATCCGACACCTGCACACTCCTACAAGTACATCAACCGCCTCTAAAATCCATTGAACAACTGCACACGCCATAAAACGTCTTTTAAGTCCATCTAATGCCTTGAAAGGCCATCAAACTCCTCTTAAATACATCTGATACCTTGAAAGTCCATTAAACGCCTCTTAAGTCCACCTAACCCTGCACACTCCATATAACATCTCTAAAGTCCATCTCACACCTAAAAAGTTAATTAAACTCCTCTAAAGACCATCCAGCACCTCTATTTTCCCCCAATAGTTCCATGAAACACAGGTTTTTCTTTTAGCACAGCACCAAAGATACCTACATCTACACCCACATCTTCAACCACATCCTTTGCTGAAGACTGGCCCAGGAAACAGCCAAAGGAGGTGTGAAGGTCTTGGGCCAAAACAAAAGCCTGTACTCACACATTCTGGATAAGACTACACTCCTTAAAATTGTCCACCCATGACCACCTACTCTTACACACAGCAGCCCGTGTCTCGGCAAGCAGACTTACGTTGCAGCTGTGATTGATGAAGCGGGCGAAGTTCCCGCACTTGGTGGCGTCGATGATTGTGTCGTGGTCGACACGGAACATGTAGCTGCTCCCGATGCCCTCGTCTTCATATCGCTTCTCCCGCATGTCAGCTATCACCTGCAGGAGGTGCCATAAACACAATGCAGCTGAGCCTGAAATAACAAGGTCCAAGAGCTGCAGAACAATCCCCATCCCTCAGTCCTATGGACCCCCAGTTTATCCTGGCTAATTACTCTTTGCCATTTCTTCCACCCATGAGCAAAATGGCTGCATAAAATGCTATCATGATGTAATATTTGGGGTAACTCTATATCAAATCACTTAAACCTGACACCCACCATCTCAGATGTTGCTGGACCTAAATCAGGCAGCGCACATGGATTAAAGAAGTATTTTTTATCATCTGTTTACTGGTGACATAAATAATTGTCCATTATGGGCATTTGGGCATCAAAGTTGGCCATTTTGATCGCAGATTTTCTTTTCAACTCTGAATAACTGAGTATTTTTTTCCTATAACGAGATTTGAATATTCAAATTTATCACATTATTATGACTATGATCATTGCAGCACCTACAGGGTCCACAGGGGACATCTACTGCATCACACTGGAGTTGCAAAGATAAAATCATTATGTATAATGTGATAAATTTTGTGAAAATTTAACTCTCCTGACTGAAAAAATATCAACATTTCAATGAGAACATTCTATAAAGTGTGCAGAAATTAATTTCTGAAGTTCAACTCCTTATGTATTGTCCAACCAAGCATAATTGTATAGTATGCAGTCTGGTTAAATATCCAAATTGTGGGGCAAAGAAACTTAATGAGGAGTGTAAGGATTCCTCATCCCTTAATCGGTAATACAACCAAAACTGGTCCAAATCAGAGTCAAAAAAATCTAAACAGAACTCTTCTTTCTTCACAGTACACCATCCGCTAAAGGTTCAGCAACATCTCAGAGATGTTGGGAGTATTAAACCTTACAGGTGACCTGACATGGAATACCCCACAGTCAAAAAAAGCCATAAAACTTGATTTTGTGGGAAAAAAATATTAATGAAGTAATTACAGATATTCAACAATTTTTCAAAATATTATTTTTTTGTCCAGCCAGTGTTCTTTATTAAATGACAGACATGACTAAGTTAGTCAGCTACAGGTCAAGGAGGAATTGATAAAAAATAGCAAACTAATGAAAGCTAGAGATTGGTATCAAGCTGACTATACATGAGAATCTTCAAGTAAAGGGTCTGGAGGGGAATAATCGAGTGTAAGAGAGTTTCTGTTAGAGCTTCTCAAGGCATATGAAATCCTATCTATCCTAGGTAGAGTATCTGAAGTCTCATCCAGTTATTAATTCATACAGCATCAATATCAAAATTATTTTAGACAGCACAGCGACTGTGGTACATTCCAACTTTAGAAAGTCCTCCAAACATCTGAACACTGAAATTCCACCAACAGTACCACAGCAGTTTTTTTTAACGGTAGAAGAGCAGCCATTTGTGAGAAAAAAAATCTCTGACTGACCTGCCGGATGTTCTGGCCCACATACTCAATGACCATTTCATCAGCGGCGATGGGTTCCAGTGCGAACAAGCCCCAGTCGTGGATGTGACTCTTACAGAACCGGATCTTCTTCTTACGGAACTGAGATAAAAACACACAAACACAAGCAAACGTAAATAAAAAGACCCAACTCAAGGGTGACATGACGCCAGAGTTCAGCTGGTTTGGCTGCAAGGGTGAGCCATCTGTGGTGGCAGGCACAGCTTGGATAGGCCAGTTTACAAAGGAGCACACTTCAGTGGCAGCATTAAGGTGGGGTCAAGATCATGTCACTGTGATCATGCTTACTGCAGTATATCCAGTGGTAGGGATTACAGGTGTAGCAACTGCGGTCACAGTTCCATTATTAGGTTCAGTTGCGGTTGTGGCTGTAATAGAGGTAGCGCTGCGGTCTGCAGTTGAGGAGGCAATTCTTACCTTGAGCTGGTTGAACTTGAGTAAGTCGCTGTCGCAGCTGAAGGAGGAGAGGAGGCGCCGCTGCTCTGACCTCCGCTCTGATCCCGCCCTCGTGGAGGCATGCGGCTGCGCTGGGATACTCGTCCCCTACAATTACAGATCAGTTACTTCGTCAATTTTAAACTTGCCCCCTACATCACAGATCAGCTACTCCATCAATTTAAAATTCGTTCCCTACATCACAGATCAGTAATTCTGACAATTTAAAACTCGTCCCCTACAATCACAGATCAGTTACTCCGTCAATTTAAAACTTGTTCCCTACATCACAGATCAGTTCCTCCATCAATTTAAAACTCGTCCCCTACAGTTACAGATCAGTTACTCCATCAATTTAAAACTTGTTCCCTACATCAAAGATCAGTTATTCCGTCAATTTAAAACTCGTCCCCTACAATCACAGATCAGTTACTCCGTCAATTTTAAACTTGTGTGTACAATTAAAGATCAGTTACTCCGTCAATTTAAAACTTGTCCCCAACAATTACAGATCAGTTACTCCATCAATTTAAAACTCGTCCCCTACAATTACAGATCAGTTACTCCGTCAATTTAAAACTCGTCCCCTACAATTACAGATCAGTTATTCCGTCAATTTAAAACTCGTCCCCTACAATCACAGATCAGTTACTCCGTCAATTTAAAACTCGTCCCTAACAATCACAAATCAGTTACTCCGTCAATTTAAAACTCGTCCCCTACAATTACAGATCAGTTACTCCATCAATTTAAAACTCGTCCCCTACAATTACAGATCAGTTACTCCGTCAATTTAAAACTCGTCCCTAACAATCACAAATCAGTTACTCCGTCAATTTAAAACTCGTCCCCTACAATTACAGATCAGTTTCTCCATCAATTTAAAACCCGTTCCCTACATCACAGATCAGTTACTCCATCAATTTAAAACTTGTTCCCTACATCAAAGATCAGTTATTCCGTCAATTTAAAACTCGTCCCCTACAATCACAGATCAGTTACTCCGTCAATTTTAAACTTGTGTGTACAATTAAAGATCAGTTACTCCGTCAATTTAAAACTCGTCCCCAACAATTACAGATCAGTTACTCCATCAATTTAAAACTCGTCCCCTACAATTACAGATCAGTTCTTCCGTCAATTTAAAACTCGTCCCTAACAATCACAAATCAGTTACTCCGTCAATTTAAAACTCGTCCCCTACAATTACAGATCAGTTTCTCCATCAATTTAAAACCCGTTCCCAACATCACAGATCAGTTCCTCCGTCAATTTGAAACTCGTTCCCAACATCACAGATCAGTTATTCCGTCAATTTAAAACTCGTCCCCTACAATCACAGATCAGTTACTCCGTCAATTTAAAACTCGTCCCCTACAATCATAGATCAGTTACTCCGTCAATTTTAAACTTGTCCCGTACAATTACAGATCAGTTACTCCGTCAATTTAAAACTCGCCCCCTACAATTACAGATTAGTTACTCCGTCAATTTAAAACTCGTCCCTTACAATCACAGATCAGTTACACCGTCAATTTAAAACTCGTCCCCTACAATCATAGATCAGTTACTCCGTCAATTTTAAATTTGTCCCCTACAATTATAGATCAGTTACTACGTCAATTTAAAATTCGTCCCCTACAATCACAGATCAGTTACTATGTCAATTTTAAACTTGTCCCGTACAATTAAAGATCAGTTACTCTGTCAATTTAAAATTTGTTTCCTACAATTTAAGATCAGTTACTCCGTCAATTTAAAACTCATCCCCTACATCACAGATCAGTTAGTCAACCAATTTAAAACTTGTTCCCTACAATCACAGATCAGTTACTCCGTCAATTTAATAATCGTGATGAATACGGATTAGTTGCTCCATCAATACTCATCACCAACAATTATAGATCAGTAACACTTTAACCCTTCACTCCCTGATACCGCCTACAGTCGTGATAAATTATTCCTTAAATTAAGGGCTTCCTTCAAGGAAGCCCAGGGAGAAATGCCAGATAAAACACAGGCAAATGGGGAGTGACTGAGAGAAACAGGGCTAGAGCCCCTGGAGGAATTTGGGGTTAAGTGCCTTGCTCAAGCGCCAAACGGCAGTCGTTCCACAATTAATCTCTCCAGATTCAATTCAGAATCTCAAGCCCCACAAAGGGCCTGCACCAACAACCAATTACTAATCCAGCAACCAAACTCTATGCCACCCTGCCACCAAAAAACTCACATACTTCTCATTTTCTTACAGAAGACTCCACAGCAAAATGTATCATTTACACAGTTTACTCTAAATGGATGCTCATTGCTACACATAGGTTAGTCCAGGGCAGGCTCATTCTTATCACTTACACACTCTTCTCAATGCTCAAACCCATCGTTTACGCATTTCACACAAAATAAATTATCATCACTTTGTCATCGATTGCGCAACACTTCTCCAAATACCGTTAACACAAGTCAGTTTGATCCCTCAGGAGGAAGAACACAGTGCAGCTCGCACACGCCCTCTGCTGGCTCACCTGTGTATCGCCATGATTCTCCTCCGATAGCACACGGTGACTGTTGAGGTATTTCAGCTTGTCCTTTTTGTCGATCTTGTAGTAGCCCTCGCTACGGGCGCAACCGGTCATGTGATCACCTATCCCGTCCTCACGACGCTTTCTCTTCGACCATGGGTCACCGGTCGGTAAGACGAGTCAAGGAAGCCACATGACTTAAAAATACTGCCGTTATACCAGCTCGCTAACACAGGCGCACATGCATGCAACCTCACACTAGATTGGTGTCCTGATTTTCATAAATACTCCAGTGGTATGGAAGTCAGCTTAACCAATGTTGGTGGTCCAAGCCAACATCTACATAGCCCACATCATACCAAACTTTCCCAAGAGCAGGTCTGCTCCAGACATGTAGATATATTTCTATAGAAAATGAACATAGATTTTCATTCCTGAGTGACTGTTTCATAGCAAAATAAAATAACCAGCAAGGGCACACTCGACACTAAATGCCACTCAGAGTAAATATGGTAAACATATAGAAATGAGCACTCTGCTCTCGGCACCTCCATCTGCCAAACAGGATGTCCAGCACAGCCATGCACGTTGAACTTCATCTATGACTTTCGCGCCCTCTGGAGGACATAAAGGAAAATGGCACCATTGCAATTGCATCTACGTGGTTCTGTATGAAGTACTACAATGGAACATACTACATAATAAATGCATTAATATTTCCAGGCATTTTGGCATCAGAGAGATATAGTAGAAAACACTAGTGATGTTGGCAAGGAATGTACCATTAAAAATCTACAGTGAGGTCCACAATTATTTGGACAATGTTTGAGCCAATGGGGAGCCAGCAGAAGGATATGAGGGTGGGGCACCCAGAGCGTGTCGTTGAGCCAGTCGTGACCACTGTCCTGCTGCAGCATTTGGTCGTAGGTGTGTTTCAGCAGGCCGATGTCCTCCTCGTCGATGCCCTCGTTCCACAGGTCGTATAGTATGGTCATCTCCTCGAATTCCGAGCGAGGATGGAAGCGCGGGCGGGGCGGCGAGGTTACGGGGGAGGGCATGCTGAGAAGAAGCCCCTCCCACCTTCTCCGCGGCCGCCGCCCCAGCTTCTTCAGCTCCTCCCCCTCCTCTGGGCCTCGCCCATCCGGCGGGAGAACGTTCTTCAGCTCCCGCAGAGGCAGGAAGTCCTGTCCGCCAGTCCCCGCCCCCTGGCCAACAGGCCCCACCCCACCCCACTCTTCCCTGAAATCCAGGGATACTCCAGTGGGTGTGGCCTCTGGAAGAGAGTCTCTCACTGCAGGGTGGCCAGGTGGCAGGAGCTGGAACTCCGCCCTTCCCTGGCCCAAGGTGGCGGTGGGTGGGGTGACTGGGGTCTTTTTTGGCCGACCCGGCCTCCTTTTGGGAGGAGTGAGAGAGCTGGGGTCTACAGAGGGGTAAACAGCAGCAGGCGTAGCCGTGGGGGCATGGGCGTGGTCGGGGGCGGGTCCTTTGAACTGAAGCCGCTCCTCCTGGGCGTCAGCTGAGGGTTTCCTCAGCAGGGGAAGGGGTGTGGAGTCGGGGTAGGTGGGGGTGAAGCTGAACTCTCTGCCTGGCGTTCGGGGCACCCCGGCACTCCCCCCGGGAGATTGGGACAGGAAGCAGAACGGGCTCGCCGGAACGTTCGGGGACACCAGATTTAGGGTGAGCCCCATGGGCGGGGCTTCTCCTCCCGGGGTTATGGGGACCCCCTCAGCCCTCCGCCCCAATCTGGGGGTGGGCGGGACGTCCTCCTCTGTGGGCTGACGGGCTGCAAGGAAGGGCGGGGGGAAGGGCGTGGCCATGGTGGGTGTGGGCGGGCGCCCGGGCGGCTCCAGGGGCCCGGTGGGCAGCAAGCCTGTAGGGGTGGCGGGCCGGGGGTAGACCTCTACCTCTGGAGACGCAACACTCCTCTGCAACAACCCATCCTCAACTGAACAGAAACATAAAACTCAGTCACCCCACTGGACCCATGTAAGCCCCCCTCAGTATGCAACAAGTATCAGTGGTACTGGGCTGAAATGTAAGTTCCACACTCTATTCCAAAAAATAAAAAGTTACTGCACAAGATGAACTAACAAAACACCGCGCTTTCTGTCAGATACACATCCAATACCTCACAATAGCTCACACACTGTCAATGTCGCCTGCATTACAGAAAACTAGCACAATATTGTATAATTGAATAAAGGCTGGTTAAGTACTACATAAAAGATATCCTAAGCTACAGTTCACTGCAAAATGATGAGGGAAATGAGGGAAAAGCAGTGAGTCCTGAGGAGATAAACACAGAGGAAAGTTGTTTGAACCCAGTATGTAACCAGTGTCTGGTCACCTATGACCGCATGGGTGTAGCCCCCCTAAGTGCCCACTTGTGCAAATCGACCTTGAGTGTTCACAATATATACTAAAATACATACCCATATGCCGAAATCTGCATATTTTTAGCATGGAATCCTGTTGCCAATCGATAGGTGTCGGGATTAATCCATAACGTAAGCCCGCACCAAATATCAAAGGAAACTGAAATTTGTGGCCTGTAGAGCGTCCACAAGAAAATCTCCACAGATGCAGGGGTGAGGTCAGCGATCATGAATCCATAGTAGCTGCCCAACATTGTCCAAGGGCTACAATTATAACGTTACATGTTATATCCCAGTACAAACGTCAACTAAAGCGAGAAGTTCCTTTTTTTTTTGAAGTGGGGTTGTATGAGCTACAAATTGCCACTACTTACATTAGATGCAGTAGAAAGCTCTCTGATCTCCTCCAGGTAGCCGCACCAGTGCATAGTGCAGGGTGGAAATTTTGACGATACACTGTTGTGAACGGAAACACAGAAACAGCGTATTTTTGCGGCCTAAAAGAGGTCCTACCTAACTAAGTGAACTAAGATGCGCCTCGTGCAGGAATACGTCAGTTGGTTAGTTCAAGAGCAACTGTTTTTTTCTGAGCAGCTAAAGTGCTGTAATTTTTTTAAATATAGCGTACAACTGAAATGGTGTATTATTTTCAGGTAGGACCTCTTATAGGGCGCAGAAATGCGCTGTTTCTGTGTTCCCGTTCACAACAGTGTATCACCTAAATTTCCACCCAGCACTATGCCCTGGTGAGGCTACCTGGAGGAGATCAGAGAGCTTTCTACTGCATCTAATGTAAGTAGTGGCAATTTGTACAACCACACTTCAAAACAAGAGTCATAAGAAGAGGACAAATCCCACCGTTTCCACATAATTCATGATTTTTGGGCTGTTTTTGGTTAAAAATCCAAAATTTTGGGCAGAATGGAGCTGAAACCCCAAAAGGCACCACTACACAATAAGAGTAAGTTCCATAGCAAATTTGAAGTTTGTAAGTGGCATAGTTTTTGAGTTCAGCTCCGGAAATGGAAATGATTACGGACTGACGGACGGACAGGGCAATGACTATATCCCACGGTATCACATACCAGTGGGATAAAAAGTGAACTATCCCTTTAACAGTGATATTGTTAGGATGGCAATAATGGCTACAAATAATTAACTGGACACTCAGTCGCTCGCTGGGTGACGTGCATCCCCAGATTCCCTAAAGAAGTCACGTCCAAAATCGACAGGCTTTGTGACCTTTCCCACACACAAGGCCAAAGCAAAGTACGGAACGAATCGGTTGAAATTTGTGGTTTGCAGAGCGCTCACAAGAAAATCTCCAAGTATGCGAAGACGAATGCAGCGTGATGATTGCTGATCCATGGTATCCCCAACTCGATGTCTCGGGATACAATTAACCCAAAACTTTCTCTGAATACCATTTCCCTTTTTAGCATTTTATTCAACTGGGTAGCCTAATTTATTAGATTGCTTTTACTCAAATTGTTCAAAAGAACAGACTACATTTGCTGGGAAGCGCAATTGCACACTCGTTGCTGTGATGTGATGATTTAGTAAATTGAATAATTTAGTAAATTGGTTATGAACGCATCGTGGCTATGAGAATGCAGTTTTACCGTGGTCAGTGACTCTCCCACACTGGTGTGCCTTCCTTCTCTCTATGTTGTAAAAAACAATACATCTCAAATGGGAAACATCAACTTTGGCTTGTTAAACCTTCGGCCCATCAGAAACTGGTATAAAAGGAACTCTTGAGTGTTCGAAAGGCATATTTCTATTTTTTACATCCTTAAAGTGGATATATAGAAAAATGTCCAATAACAAGAATGTGTGATGCAATGTAGCCTACAATATTGCTCCCAAAGAACAAATTGGCCAAGAATTCTATCAATGAGTCCTCGCAAGAGAACAAATTAATGTTTAGTTGATAAGGTTTTTATATCTCAGATGGCAAGTTAGTGAAGGTCCTGGGTCTATGAGATAGAACTACTACTTTTAAAGTAGTTTCCTGATGTCAGCCAAGGCATTGTAATAGAGATATTTTGTCACAAAATTTGGCAGCCAATTTCATGAAATACTCATGAGATGTCTGTTGATACTTCGAAAGAACGTGAAATGAAATATTGCAGAGAAATACCCATAATAACGGTTTCTGCTCACTTGTTTGCAACAAGAAAAAAAAAATAGTTTCTCAGAAAACCTGAGAGGGAGGAAATTAAAGGGAAAGGATTATTTTCACAAAATCAATAACAAACTCAAACCTGCAGTACAGTCAGGAGAGGGGGGCGGAATATACTGCTCCTGATGGGCGTGGCCCTGTAGCCTGGACTCCTCCCCATGCACCTCATGCTCCGCCTCCTCTCCAGCATCCTCCAACGCATCTTGAGAAATGGGCGGGGCCAGAGGAGAGCTCGAAGTGTGATGCTCGCCGTCCTCCTCTTCAGATGACGATGACAGTGATGCAGATGACGAGGATGATGATGATGTTCGGGGTCCCTCCCCTTCATCCCCTTCATCCTCCACATCCACAGCCTCTTCTTCATCCTCCTCCTCCTCCTCTTCCTCCTCCTCTTCCTCAGAGCTGGAGCTGTAGGTGGAGGACTCCTCTCCCGACGAGCTGGCGTCAGATTTGGACGAGACGGAACTTTCAGCATCTGGGAGAGAACAGCGTGGAAACGCATTACTCGTCATCTTATGCGCAGCACGCATCATCGTGGACCCATTACACACTGTCACAATAGGTTACCCCCCCAATCTGACAGGTACTAAGTTAGCTACCATTAGTGCTAATCTAAATCCCAAATTCTCAATTTGGGTGAATCTGTGCCCTCCTTAGATCAGTCGTAGTCCAAAAAATAAATTTTCCCTCATTAAAACCAGAATACCATCAAAAAAATAATTTCAAGTGCTTCATTTTTCGAAGGCCACAAATCATTAAGTTAAGACAAAGCAATTATGTATTTGAAGAACCGGCAATGTCATTTGAGAAGGTAATATTAAGCAACAAAATGGGAGAGAAGTTATTGGATTTTAGACAGTAGGTCTCTCTATACTAGTCATGCAATGTTCTGCGCCCGCATCAGACTGCAGAAAATCACTGCCTCCCTAGTTGCATGCATCCACTTTCAATGACTGGCAGGAATGTCTTCTCTGACAGATCCCCCTGAGCATAAAGCATATGAAGGGGAAATACGAAGAAGAACCAAAATATTGCATCAGCAACGTCATCGAAAATAAATTGTATGCCATTAGTTGCCCGATGAAGTTAGGCGGCTACTATAGATTTATGCTGGGCATCTCCATAATGAAATCATTCATCAGCAAGTTAACACGCTGCATTGTTTATCTGCATCATACCGTGTATAAGTGAAATTAGATTCAGCATTTATGTTACAGTCGAAATTAACCTAAGTGATTGCTAGAAATACATCAAGTTGTCACAAGCATTTAAGCCAGGGGTGGGGAACGTTATCCAGAAAGAGCCGGTGTGGGTGCAGGCTTTCATTACAACCATGTAGCTACACACCTGATACTACTAATCAATCTCTGAAGTCTTTGCTGAAGACCTTAATTAGTAGTATCGGGTGTGTATCTGCTTGGTATGAACAACAGTCTGCGCCCACACTGGCCCTTTCTGGATGAGGTTCCCCCCCCGATTTAAGCTGCGAACAGACATTCCCTGTAAATTGTGACATCATGAAGACAGACAGGAAGGCACATTTCTCATGACACCATGGTAGCCACAGCTAGCACACAAAGTCTCAAATGTCTTCTTTAGCCGAGCTAAATAGTACCACGGGCACTGTAGCTCACCTGGACACCTGTAACCTTCGATAAGCTGTCAAATACTAGTTTTTACATATTTTATTGGCTGTAGTGACGATAGGAAATGGCCAATGTGACGCATTTCTATGGCCCTCTCCCTACATGGCCCTCTCCCTACATACATGCGCGATTAGGTTATAACATAGTACACAGTACTGGAGACTACACTAGTCATATACTGCACCCACTATATACTCAAACATTAACACAGTAAGCTAATGAAACGGTTACACTTTTAAGATATAACGAGTCGGTGATTATAGCATGTAATTGCTAAATGTCCCATTTTTCCATTTAAACATATTGTATTGGTATTTGGTGATTACAGGTACAACACTGAAAATGAGTTATTCTACATTACAAATGTCCAGAAGAATTCATGAATTGACGAATGCGGCCAATTATAGCAGCATTTTGTTCATGACCAAATTCACTATTCCAAACAACAAATAAATTAAACCGATATTCCCTCCGAAGTTCCTACATTCAAAAACAGAGCATGACGATAGATAGTACATGACTGACAAAGCAGCACTGGTATATATTTTGACATATCTGACACTGAAAATACGGGCATGGCCAAAGTTGGCCAACTTTGGTGGCCATGTCTGAAATTGGATTGCAAAGTCTTATATAAAGCTTGGTGTCTTCATTGATAGGAATATGTCTGCCAAATTTCAGCTTCATTGGTGCAGTGGTTTCAGATAAGATATTAATGTCCAACATCATTTGCTGCCAAAATGACGAAGATATGGCTCTATTGACATTTTTCATTTAGCCGCCATGGCCTCCTTATTTGAAATCGGACTGGAAAGTCCTGTGTAGACTTTGATGTCCTCATTGGCAAGAACATGCAAGATGCAGCATCATAGGTACAGTGGTTTCAGAGATGTTTACATCTGAAACCTTAAATACTGGCATGGCTTAAGTCCAGAGGTCATATTTGAAGTTCTCACAAAACCCATCAGATATGTTTTAGGGCTTGCTGAAAGCCACCCATATGCCAAATTTCAGCTGAACTGATAACTAGAGCTCTATATGACATTCATAAAGACTTAAATAAAAGTTTGATGTCCTCATTGGAAGGAACATCCATGCCAATTTTCAGCTTCATAGGTGCTATGGTTTCAGTGAAGATGTTTACACACTACGAATGATGACAGATGACGGACAACCAGGCCACGGCATAAGCACACTGGACCTTTTGGAGATATTACGTGCAAGCCATGAAGCCGAAGGCTTTCCTTTACCAGAGCTATCTTCATCTGAGGATTCAGAATCTTCTTGTTCACTGGCCTCAGAATCAAGCTCATCTTCCTCATCCTCATCTGCTGCAACATCCTAAAACAAGCAGATAAGTTGCAATTTTAAAACAGAGCTGTAAATTCTACACTTTAACCTCTCAAGGCCAGGGTCGAGCACTTCTACAGGTACTTTAACCTTCCATGGCTAGGGTAGAGTAGTTCTATGGGCACATTAACCCTCTAGGAGCAGGTTAGAGTAGTTATACAGGCACTTTTAACCCTTCAGGAGCAGGATAGAGTAGTTCCAGAGGCACTTTAACTAACTAGGACCAGGCCAGTAGAGTAGCTAAACAGAAACTTTTTGAAAACCCATGTAGACAACTCTCCTTCACCTCTCCACAGGACAGCCTATCAGAGCCTTTCAGTTTGTCAGGCTCATCCTCTTTATCTGATGAAGACTCTTCCTTCCCAGACGTCCCCACTTCCTCCTCCTCCTCCTCCTCCTCCTCTCCCCCACTGTCAAGCTCCAGCGGTCGGCCATGTCTTCGTCTAAAAGCTCCACCGTCGTCACTCTTTCTGGAAGCTTCTGTGATATATACACATGGATGTTTGAACATGGCGCAAGAACACAGACATGGTCGAGGATACAAAATGTACAGTTTCATGCCTGAATTTGAGACTTCAGACTAAAACATGACAGCGAATACAGTACACAGCACATACTGTACATTTTGCAGTTCAGACTGGAGTGACTGCGTCTGTGTGTGTGAGAGAACACACAACATACAGTATACTGCTGGCATTTTGGAGTTCAGACTGAAATGTGTGTCAACAAAGATTTCTGAGTTTAGATAGACTGAAGGAATTAGATCGACTGAAATGATAGGCTGAAATGTTTGTGTGGTTAGAGAATGAAAAGCACACTGCCTGTCTGTATTTCAGAGTTTAGACTGAAATGTTTGAGAGAATACTAAGTATAGAGTATAATGCATTTCAGACTTTAAACAGAAATATCTGAGGATGTGCGAGTTTGTTTAGACTGAAAAGTTGTACCACCAAGGGCAAAGAATTCTCACCTTCATCCTCCAGGTCTTCCTCGATGGGAGTGGACGGCCGTGTCCTCTTAGAATCCCCCGCGGAGGCGGGGTCAGGTGGTTCCTTCCTTTTTACCTGGAACAAAACAGAATATTGTCCATCTGTCAGACTACGACAGAATTCCACCCACTTCTAGGACCCCCAATGGTCGTCAATCTCCTGCAAGAACTCAGCCCACGCCCTTTGGGCCACTGTCTGTTAATCTCCTGCCTACAATCAACAGTTCACTACCTAATCAGCCCTTTGTCAGGTCCCGCCCACTACTATGAGCTCATCATCTGTCAATCTCCAGCCTGGGTCTCGAGCCGTGAGTGTGGCCTTAATCAATCACTAGCTAGCAACGCATTGGGATACATTTCAACAGGAACAAGCATACAGGACATGCGTGCTAGTACACACACGGAAATGCATACACCGTTTATCGAGGGACACAATTTCTATCAGGCCCAATCCCAATGGAATATGTGAGTATAAAACAGAAATACATTTATGATGGGCCAGAATATAACAGGATAGGTATGCTGCTGGTAAGAACATGTTTTTTGTGCGGCTGGTTCTGACAAGGTTAGGGTCAGTATTTAGCAGGAACAAGTTTCTGTGTGACCTGGTTCCAGCAAGGCAAGGGTCAGTATTTCACAGGTACATGCTTCGATGAGGCCTGGTTCTGGTAAGATCAGGGTCAGTATTTGGCAGAAATGTTTCTGTGAGGCCTGGATCTGCTAAGGTTAGGGTCAGTATTTGACAGGAAGTGCAGAGGAAGTACCTTGAAGGAGGGCAGGCGGATGGCTCCACGAAGGCCCATGCTGAGGCCCAACCCCTCGAACCCGAGCCCCTCACCCTGCTTCCAGCTCTCCAGCAGACTGGACCTTAGCGTCTCCTTCGACCTCGCCCGCTCCCTGTCCTCCTCTTTCACCTCCCCGCTCTTCACTGGAGTTACTGAGGCCTGGACACACACACACACACACACACACACACACACAATTACACACATGCTTGTAATTCTATCCTTGTGAGGACACTACATTGACTTCCATTCATTTTTGGTGTGACAGCCTTTCCCCTAATCCTACCAATAAGCCACCTATGCCTATCCAGAATCCTTACCCCAACCTTAACCCACCCCTAATTCTAACCTTACCCCTACCCTTACCTAAAGAAGCCACAATTTGCCTTTGTAGTTATGAGGACAAGCATAAATGTCCGAACTTCCCAACAATTTCCTCACTCTGTAGGAAAAAAATGTTTTCAGTCCTAACTGTGTAGCAAGTACAGATGGAGACACACACACACACACACACACAAACACACACACACCTTGGCCAGTTGCTCCTTGCGGTCCCACCACTCGTCGAAGGAGCGGAAGGCCACGCCCTCCACCATCTTGCGGCTGAGGTCCCTCTTCATGATGGCCTTCAGCTCCGACACCACCAGGCTTAGCACCGCGTCCACCGTGGCCCGGTGGGGGTCGTCCTTCGGGGGCTCGTACCCGGGTGGGGGAACGGTTGGGTTGAAGTGGGGCAGGGCGGGGGCATGCCAGGGCGGGGCGCTGTAGGGCATCCCGTAAGGGCCGGCTGCACCCGGGTAGGGTGGGTAGGGGTAGGGGTGGTGGCCCTGAGATAGGCGCCTGAGCATCTGCGTCTGCATCTGGAAGGACATATGAGCGCCCCCCCACTGTGGGACGCATCCGCCCAGGGGCAGCGGGACGGGGGGGTACGGGGCCAGGTGCGGGGGAGGTGGGGGCAGGATCGGAGGCAGGTGGGGGGGCAGGGGTAGGGGGAAGCCCGGCTGAGGAGGAGGGAGGGGTGGGAATCCCGGAGGTGGGATTGGGATGGACGGGGGGGTGGGGTCAAGCACGATGTCACAATTGCCCTCGGCGATGGGAGCACCAGGCATCTCATCATCGGAGATATCCATATCATCGCCGGAGGAGGAGACAACCTGAAACAGATGAGGGAGAGAAAATTTGAATTTGAAAGCCCCTTTATTAGCCATAATAGATATCAGACCAATAGCAAAAATCCCTAAGTGTTAAACATGAACAATAAACAAGTAAACAGAAATAAATACATCAGAAATACAGATTTTTTTTTTTGGCAAAAAACAAACAAATGTCTCCCCCCACCCCGATGCAGCCGCTCATCATTGATGTTCACAGACATTTAGGGAGAAACTAGAAAAGTTTCAAAATAGCAAAAGGCACATCTACACAAGCTAATGCAAATGTGTACAAACTTTCATGGAAATATATCAAATGGTTTTGGAGTTATGATCTGGGAATGGTGGGAACGCCGACGCGGACACGCCCGGGAAACCGGACAATACACAATATGTCCCCCCAATCATAATTACCAAATTGTGATCAATAGATGAATATGATAGTAGTGTCTTGCAGCCCCCAGATATTCAGAAATTGCACTGCATTTGCTACGAGGGTTGGGGTATTCTGTTTTATCAGTGTCAATTCCACTTCAACTCCAATAAAATAGGCCTACTCCAATTCCAGTCCTGGATTAATTAATCCCATTTCCAATTCCAATGATGGAATAAACCTGAACCCTGTTCTTTACCATTTTCCCATCAGAGTATTCTACTCTTACAATTACCAAACCCCTGAACATCTTGAAGGGAAGAGAGAGAGAGAGAGAGATTCAGAAGGGAGGGGAGGGAGAATGAGAAAGAAAGAGAGAGGGGAGAGTAAGAAAAAGAGCGAGAAAGGGAGTAAGACATTTGTATTTAATTTAGTTTATGGAATTATTAGAATTTCAATGTTCAATTTCAATTTGCTTTATTGGCATGACAAATCAACACATCTGTGTCGCCGAAGTATAGGAGAAATAAAACAAAATAGGGGTAAATTAAATTACAAGGAATAAATACATCTAATAGTAACTTTCTCATGCTCACATTCATTGTTATGATATCACTGAAGATAATAAACACTTCCGCTATGAAGTGACATGGTGATGCACACTGATACTAACGATACTTATTCAGCCTCATAAGATAACTGCATAAAGCTTATCTGACTGCTCACCATGCGGTACTTTATTCTTTCCCCAACAAAATAGACTCTCAGAGCATGCGACATCAGAACATGCGATTACAGAAGCGAGTTGCCGGGCTGAAGCTGCTTTCACACCGGACGCGAAACGAATTTTTCGCAGGAGAGATTACATTCAAAGTCAATGCAAAGACGCGAATATTCACGTCTTTGCATTGACTTTGAATGTGATCCTTCATACGAAAAATTCGTTTCGCGTCCGGTGGGAAAGCAACTTGAGACTTATCCAGCCCTGAGTTGTTTTGGTTTTGTGGGCAACATACCAGGAAAGCTTGATGAAGACTTTTATGTAAAAAGACCTCGTGCAGGTCAATGAACGTCTGCAATACCTCTTATTGACGGCAGGGGGCAGCGCTTTGCGCGGACTGCACTGCGTGCAGCCTTCCCGGGGAATCTATTGTACACCACGGTCGAATTTCGCACTTCTGCTTCAGCGAGGGACAATAAATTGAAAAACATTACAGCCACCAAACTGCTGGGCACCGAAAAAAGCGCCTTTCTGCCACACACACACTGCCAATTGCCAACAGTCTTTCCAAATACAGAACCTGTCTTTTAATAGCAAGTTAATTACACTTGACGAAAAAGGTCGTAAGGCAAGCAAAGATTTTTCTGCACGAAGATTAATTAAAATACCCGAATTTAAAAGTGTTTTTGTTGTTTTCCCGGTGCTTTCCGGAAAACGATTTTCTAGGAGTAAGCCGTCTTTACGAGGTCCAAGAGTTTCGAAGCAACTAAGCAATCGCTTGGTCCAAGCACAGTCGGACAGATCACAGAGGAAGAGGTTGGTGGCTCTGAACACTGGACGGGACTCACACGACTCCACCATGCAGCTGCTGGAAAATAGAACCAATGATAAAACTAATTGAAATCAAGCGAACAAGTTTGCCGTCGGGAAGTCGACTGAGCGCATACACAGCAGCAGGTAAGGAAGCCGTTTCATAAATAACACTGCAACTGCTCAGCATCATTGCGGATAGAACACCGGTTCGTTGGTCAAAGGTGACTTACAGCTCAAAACATTTTAGCGCCAAGTGTTTGGGGAAAAAAGAAAGCAAAAACTCTTCTCTTCAGTCTACAAAAAGCCCTTTCAGGAGCGTTATCATGATCAAGCGGTCAGAATGTTCTGGACTGACAAACATGCCCACTTTAATTTGTTTAAAGTGCAGGTTCGAGCAGGAAAGGGAAAAAAATCAACACAAAACCTTCCAGTGAAATACTTTACTGCAAAGAATGAAGAATAATTCAATCTTACCAAAGCATTTTAATCTTGTATTTGGACTTAAAACACAGATGTCCATTACCGTTTTCTCAGTAATACATAGTTTTCCCAGTGAGACAAAAAAGTTTGACATTTCTAAATTTGCAGAAGGGATAAGAAAATTCCTCTTGTCAAGCTCATTGAAAAACTTAGGCAAATTTTTTTCTCTCTCATGTAGAAAATATAAGTCTCATCATGGATCATGCAGGCTGGTTACAACAGACACTTTCTGAAGTATTCCAGTACTGATGTCTGATACTGTAGTTTACATTCATAAATGGGCCTTTGCAGAAAAGAGAATTAATTTGACTGAACGTTTTGCGCTGGTGTCAGAGTCATTACTCAGGTAATTAAAAGCAATGGAGCTCCAGAGCACTCTGGGAGTTTTGAAAAAAAGCATGCGGCCCCTGACCTTTTTAAAAAAACACACACACAGCAATCCTAACTGCCTCTTTCAACACAAGCAGAAACCGCACAGACAAAGACTCCCCATCGTGGGCCCCCAGCAGTGAGCAGAACCCAGATCAGCCCCGGAGAGGAAGTGAAACTGTGGTTAGCACACTTGCCTCTGTGCCGGGGAGCCTGGTTTCCTGTTACAGAGTGCGTAACTGACCCACTCATCGCTGGGCCAGGCGTTATTATAGCTCGCACCCGCCCGCGACACCATTAACAACAAACCAAACCCGGCAACAGTGGTTCCGAACTCTGCTCCAGGAGACATGCCACCCGGCGGGATTTCATTTCGCCCCTCAGTATACAAAACGGCAGCTTGACAACATCTCCGGCTGGCGAACGAAGAGTGCTCTGTAAAGGCTGGAGTGAAAAACAACAGAGCTGTTGATTTCCAGGAACGGGCCTGGCTGTAGCTGTCGTGAATGGAGACGATTGGCTTAAAAACAAACGGAACCGCGTTCAGGACCGTTACTGTTCTGGGACCACTTGGGGAGGACCGCTCGATGTCAACACCACCTGGAGAGAAGAGACTTCAAATTCGGAAACTCCCTCGAATTCCAGCAGGACGCTAAACCTCTTAGCTTAGCGCCGTCAGGCGTTTGCTGTATGCTAAGAAAATTGCTAGCATCTGCTTTTACACACACACACACACACACACACACACACCAGAAAGTATGCCCCCGACCGCACAGACACCATCAACATACTGAACTAGTCTCTGTGTCAGTGTGCTCACGTTAGCGTACACACGCCGCAGTCAGAGTGTTTCCCATGAGTGACCCTGTATGAAAAGGCTGTATGTAAATGCTCTGAAATCTACTTTCACTTTAATTCAGTTTCTGTTTCAGTATAAATTTGCTTTTGTTTGTTGAATTAAATCTCATTGCTTTAACCTCTTAAACTCTTAACTTTAATCTTTAGTTTTCCCTTGAGCAGGTTCAAACTCAGAAAAAATATTTTTTCCACATTGTAGCATAATACCACTTACACATTCAGTATCTGCAGGTTGCAGCGCTTCACTGAAGCTACATCACACTTAATATTGAGAGAAATACTCAAACCCAGGACACCATGTTTTTATAGCCACAGCATTTTACATCATGAAGAAAATATCTAGATCGTGGGCATCATTTGATACACAGTCCCTGTGATTCAGCACGCAGGACACATTTGAGATCGCTGGAAACCTTGAGATCTCCACTAGAATTTAACAGGCCAGATGTTCCACGGGTTTGAACACAGCAGCTGCATTTCAAGAACACAAATGAGTCTGTAGGTTTTTTGCGGTTAAAATCCAGTGCACCAGACTGCAAATAATGCCTCTCAAAGACTTGACATATTGCAGTGACTGCAGACTGCTAACAAAGCTAATCGCCAGCACTCCTGGACCTTCACCGCCTCCACTGCATCAATTACAGCATGATGTTGCATACTGCTACCCACAATGCACCAGTAAATCAGGGCCCGTTACTGACTCCGGGGTAAACACTGTAATTACACTGAAAAGTGCCATACAGAGAGTCTGCTGATAACATGTTTAGCACACACACAAAATTCCCACATGCAGTTAATGCACTGCTGTACTCCAGGGGCCAAACTGAAGAGGCACACAGAGAGAGCTTTCAAAGGCAATAATAAGTGCACGTGTCTGTTTTTGCTTGTGTGCGGGTGTGCGCATGCGCGTGCCCGTGTGTGTGTTTGTACAGGTGCTTGTGCGCATGCGTGCGTGAGGGTGTGTGAGAGCGTGAGATGTTTTCTTCTCATTATTCATGCTGGGGTCACTTCTAGGAGCATCCTAAACAGGAGATATTTCCTGTGTTAATCAGTGGTAAGTGAGCTGCAGCGGGGGCCAGTAGGGGGCAGTGTTCGCTCACCTCCATGTCCTCAGCAGGCATGTGCTTCTCTGTATCTGTATTCACGTCAGCCGAGTCAGCCTTTGTCACTGGGGGGGGCGCAGTGGGAGTAGGGACCGGCTCATCTGCGTCAGAGTCTGAATCTGGCAGGGGGGTGGGGCTAATGTCCTCCAGGCCAGGGCTAGGAAGGTGGGGCAGGGAGAGCTGGGAGGAGCAAGAGGAGACGGGACTGCCCTCCATACGTGGAGGCCCCTCCCACTCGCCCTCCCCCAGAAAGGGCAGCCTGGACCTGCGGCTACGCCCCTTCAGCAGCATCTCAATGCGCGAGTCCAGACTGTGATGCTCCGCCTCCGGGGTGGGTGTGTTAACAGGAGCCCCAGGAGAGGGGCAGTGTTCAGGCGTCACTGGAGGAGGCGTGGCCGAGTCAGGTTCCGGGCCAGGTGGTGGCTCAGGAAGGGGGGGCGTTTCTGGCCTATCCTGTGTGGGCGGGGCCTGAGGAGGGAGGAGCTCAGTGGGGTGAGGGGGTGGCGGCCTACAGTAGTCTTGCTGTGGCAGTGGAAAAGGGGGAGGGTCCATAGGGGTGTAAACTGGAGGGGGCGGGGCTTGGTAACTAGGGTAGGTAGGATTAAAGGTGGAGCTGATGGGAGGGGGTGGGGTTTGATGGAAGGGTGGTGCCAAGTGGGAAGGCTCTGGAGGGGGTAGGTGGGTCTTGCTAGGTGGCTCCACCCCCCTGTGCACATAGTGGTGCTCTGGTCGGCGATTATAAGCATCCTGGAACTTGGTGTCGTGGCGACGTGACTTGTATGTGGGCGTGCTCTGCCGGCTGGAGTAGGCCGAGTCCTGAGAGAAGGGCGTGCCGACACTGCGTGGTGTGTGGGGCGTGCCCTGGGAATGGGAGGCATGGCTAGAGCTGCTGGGCGTGTCCTGCCGCTGGTTGGAGAAGGGTGTGTCGAGGGATAGGGGTGTGGCCGCACTGCTGGGAGTTACCATTCCCTCAGAGAGTCTCTTCATCGTCTCACACACCTGTAGGGAGAAACACACAAACACCTGAGAAACGTACACACAAACATGTACCTGAGAAGCATACGCACATGCACGTGCCAACCTAGAGGGAGACATCTACACACAGTGCTCAAAAATTGCTGGCAACCCTGACTGGCAATGCACAAAAAATACTTTAGCAAATATATTTCCAGACAAACTCTGAATAACAACGTAGAGTAATACTGCACGATATTACCGTTTCAATTGAACCAGCCAAAATAATTTACTGATTTAATTAAAAATCTCTTTCCTCCAAATCAAGGTTTCACAATTTATGGCACGCCTTAAGATTATCGTAAATAATATCTAACAAAGAGCAACGACAAATAACAAATACCAAAACAAAGCGTACAAAAATGAGCCACCACACATGCAATATCCCCATCTCATCCAACAAAACGCAAAAAACAAAACAACTGTCTGTTTGAAAAAGGGAGATGGACACAGACATTCATATATCTGGTAATGGCAACAAGAAGATTCAAACGAATGAATATGCCTTTGACCACTGTCAGGGCATTTATTAAAAGATTCCAAAGATATGGAAATTTAAATATAAGTTATGACTGGAACAAGGTGCTTTGGTCAGATGAGACCAAAGTTGCACGTTTGGGTTCCACATCGGCATGTTTGGCATCAAAACAAAGATGCACACAAGGAGAAGCACCTCATACCCGAGGTGAAATATGATGGTGTGTCAGTCATGTTTTGGGGCTTTTTTAATTCAAGAGGTCCAGGGCCACTGGTGAAGATTAATGGCATAATGAATTCCACCAACTATCAGAATATTTAGGCTGACAGTCCGGTTGCCTCGGCCAGAAAGCAGGGACGTTCGTGTACTTTCCAACAAGACACATGCCGCAAGAACCACACAAAAATGGTTCCGTGTCAACATAATCAACGTTCTGCAAAGGCCATCTCGGTTCCCAGACCTCGATCCAGTTGAAACCTGTGGGCTGAGTTGAAGAGGGCAGTTGATAAACGCAAACTCAAGACCGTTAAGGATCTTGAAAGGATCTGCCTTGAGGAATGATCCAGAACCCCCCCCCCCCCAAATCAAACATCACAGGAAAGGACTCCATGCTGTGATCCTTGCCAGGGGTGGCTGCACTACATATTAAAGGGGAACTCCGGTCAATTTCAACACTTATCTTTGTTGTTTGTGGTGAAGGAGTATGGTCAATAGCGAGACAAATAAAGAAATTTGGTTTTGCCTACACCGAGTTATGCTCCTGCTAGAGTTCGCACCTAAGCGGCTCAAACGAGGCAGGCTTTTAACGTGCTTTTAGCCTCTTAACACGATCGAGATGTCATTTCAAGTCCATAGCCATAACCCAACCCTTCCAAGTGACCACAGTGGATTTGACTGCAGTAGCTGACCTAGAAATGCATAGAAGTTGTGCGAATTCACTCAGTACACGTACAGCGCCCTCCATAATTATTGGCCCCTCTGGTTAAGACGTGTTCTTTAGCTTCTAATTCAGTTTTTTTTTGATAATATAGGAGCTCAATGAAAAAAGAGGAAAATCCAACCTTTAATTCAAGTGCATTTATTCAGTGGGAAAAAAATCCCACATTAAGAAATTATTCTTTTACATCAAATCATGTGCCACAATTATTAGCACCTCTGATGCTAATACTTTGTACAACCCCCTTTTGCCAACAAAACAGCACCTAATTTTCTATAATGTTTCACAAGATGGGAGAATACAGAAAGAGGGATCTTCGACCATTCCTCTTTGCACAATCTCTCTAAATCGTCCAGCGACCTGGGTCCTCTCATCTGCACTCTCCTCTTCAGCTCACTTCACAGATTTTCAATGGGGATGAGGTCTGGGGACTGAGATGGCCATGGGAGGAGCTTGATTCTGTGTCTGGTGAACCATTTCTGTGTAGATTTGGCCACATGTTTAGGGTCATTATCTTGCTGAAAGACCCAGTGACGACCCATCTTCAGCTTTCGGGCAGAGGCCACCAGATTTTGATTTAAAATGTCCTGGTATTTCAAAGCGTTCATGATGCCATGCACCCTAACAAGGTTCCCAGGGGCTCTGGAAGAGAAACAGGCCCACAACATCACCGATCCTCCCCTATATTTCACAGTGGGCATGAGGTGCTTTTCTGCATACTCGTCTTTTGTATTCCGCTAGACACACTTCGATTCGAGAGCTTTTTGGCAACAAACGCTATCTTGGTCTCATCTGACCAAAGCACACGGTCCCAGTTAAGTCCCAGTACCGCTTAACGAACTCAAGACGTTTGCGTTTATGATTGTGAGTGAGAAAAGGTTTTTTCCGTGCATCCCTCCCAAACAGCTTGTTGACATGTAGATAGTGCCTGATGGTTGTTTTGGAGACTTTGTGACGCCTAGATGCTACCATTTGTGGCAATTCTTTAACAGAGAGCTTTGGAGAATTTTTTATTTCCATCCTCCTCACTGTGCGTGGTGGCAAAATAACCTTGCGTCCTTGTTCAGGCTTGTTTACCACTGTTCCAGTTATTTTCAACTTCTTAATGATTCCTCTGACAGTAGATATGGGCAGGTGCAGGCGAGTGGCTATTTTCTTGTAGCCATTGCCTCACTTGTGAAGGTCGACACACATCTGCCTTACTTGAATGGTGTCTTTCCCATGTTGAAGAGTGGATAAGAGAAATGGCCTCTGTGTCACGTCATATTTATATCACAGGGAAACAGGAAGGGATGATTTACTAATTAAATGTTCCTAGATACTCTGATCAACTTTGTAAACTACGGTAGAAATGACAGAAATACTTCAATCACATTTCATTCCTAGGAATTGTTAGAGGTACCAATAATTGTGGAACAGGTGATTTTATGAAAAATAATTATTTCTTAGTCAGGGATTTTTTCCCCCTTAAAATTCACTGAGTTGAAGGTTACATTTTTCTACAATTTTCAGTGTGAGAGTATGCTTAGCAATAAAAATTTATTTTAAGGCTTTTAACACATCTTAACCAGGGGTGCCAATAATTATTCAGGGCGTTGTATCTCGGTTTACTTCCTGTGTTCCGGTGAAGTCCACACAAGTCAATTGTCAAACTCGTACTATCCAATATTCCAAAATGTAATTTTTCAAGATCAAAGCAGGCCAGAAACTAAGTAATTAGATCGCTATACTCCAAACTCGTCACGCATCATCTCGCATGAAAAGCCCCATATGCATACATGTATGTTCCGAGGTCACCAAGGAAAATCATGAGAAGAAATCATATAGACATTACCTCCAATTTGTCTGCAGCTGGCCTTTTCGCTTTTGGAATGGGATTTACTTTCAGATGCTGGTGTTCGGACAAATTTTGCTACCTATCGAAATATGCTACCGGCACTTGTCGCTCTCTTCGGTGAAGTCGTCCTCTTCAAAATGTTCACTGCAAACACGGTAATCTCTCTGTTGTAATGTTCGCAAAGGAGTTTGCAGACCAAGTTGAAGAGAAACCAGCCACAACGGCAAAGTCTCCCTGTTGCGGCGGGGTAGACGGTGAGAGCTCAAGCAGAAATAACTATTCATTTTGTTGCCGCAATTTGGAAAGGCACAAACTCGAACCATTCCCTCTGATATTCCTCCTGATCTAACTCCAAGCTCCGTCTGTCAGCTCTCCGATCTCCACGGATGTTGCTGACACTCACCAGTAGTGCCATTTCCCAATAAGCCCGCGCGCGAGTATTCAAATGTAGTTGAAGCTAGTTGTGATGTTAGGCTGCGGTGTAGCTATGTTGCTACATAGTCATTACAATGGACATAACCACAGCAATTCGTAATCATAATTTCTTGGTGGAAAAATAAAATTTTGGAATATTGGATTACACGAGTTCGACAGTTGACTGGTGTGGACTTCACCGGAACACAGGAAGTAAACAGAGGTATGTGCACTGAGTGAATTAGCACAACTTTCATGCATTTCTAGGACAGCTACTGCAGTCAAATTCACTGTGGTCACTTGGAAGGGTTAGGTTAACATGGCTATGGACTTGAAATGACATCTCGATCGTGTTAATAGGTTAAAAGCACAAAAAAACCTGCCCAGTTTCAGCCGGTTACGTGCGATCTCTAGCAGGAGCATAACTCTGTGTAGGCAAAACCAATTTTCTTTGTTTATCTCGCTGTTGA